>JBBPKI010000950.1:0-16186 GCA_038089155.1 Nevesoporus exiguus
GAGGATCCCCTCTCATACGCGCCTTATTGCAAGCAGCCTGAGCGGCAATGTTTCGCATCCCTGACGACGAAGAATCTTCAGAAGAAGAACAAGAGAGTATCGCCGTAGATGCACCTGGTGAACTAGAAGCATCAAGCAGCCCTAGCAAACATGTTGCTAGTTTCCAACAGTACGTAGCAAGCCTACCCCCGACACCACACAATTGGAACGCCCCAGCTACGTGTTCACCCTCACCCGGCAATATGATGTCCAAGTCCGAGCTCAGATCGACGCTCCCCGCCAACTTCTCAGGGAAGTCAGATGATGCCACGAGATGGATCAAGACCATGAAGGGCCATTTCGCAGTCAATTCATCACTATTCGTGACTGATGAATCCAAGATATTTACAGTGCTTAACAAGCTGAGCGCTGGACGAGGAGTCCAGTTCTCAGAGGGCTAGTACGACAAGATGAACGATACCAACGCCACAGATAAAGACTTTGCCACGCTGGAGAAAGAGTTTCTCGCAGCATTTGTCCTATTCAAGGAAAAGCAGAACACCACTAACACGTTAGACTATATCAGGCAAAGGGTTCGGCGCAACCCCACTACTAGGATTGACAACGGATTCCAGGAATACGTCCAGGATTTCCTTTCTTTACAGGCCAAGGCTAAGATCTCCGATGAAGAGGAGATCTGTAGGAAATTCCTTAGAGGCTTAGACGAGAAGCTAGGAAACTTGATACTAACGCAGGCCACCATCCCAAACACGTTGGCCAAGTGGATCGCTGATGCCCAGAAGTTCCACAAGCAGCAAAACCTAATCCAGTCCATCAGGGCTGGAGGACGGTTCCCGACTTCTACCGGCAGAGATCCGAACGCCATGGAGATTGACGCCATCAGATTGTCTCCATCAGATAAGGCCCGATGCATCAGAGAGCACCTATGCTTCATCTGTAAAAGGAAAGGTTGTTCCTCCAGGAATCATAGCAACTACAAGAAAAGATCCCCGCAACCCCCTAGAACTGCCACCATCGCCACTGTTGAAACCCCACCTCCGCTGCCGCCCAAGCCATCTCCCATCGAGGAGTACATCTGCACCCTTGAAAAGAAAGGTTGCACCAAGGAAGAAGTCCTAGCGGTCTTAAAGACCTGCTACAAAGATGAAGAAACCGTTCCAGAGGGAACTAATAAGGATTTTTAAAGGGAGAGGCTGCCTCGACGTCCACCTCTCATGTGATTGCTCCTGTATTACTTAGTTCTAGCAACAATAGATCTATATGCTTCACGGTGACATTGAAGCACAGAGCCAACACCGTCGAAACCACTGCCCTGGTAGATTGCGGTGCCACTGGAAACTTTATCGACCCCACCCTTATCAAGAAGTTGGGCGCCCCCATCATCGCAATAGAACCCATCAAAGCCTATAACGTGGACAGAACAGAGAACTCCCAAGGTATGATCACCTCACACACTAATGTAACCCTCTCTATAGGAGAGCACGACGACTGGGTCTCACCGATGATCATCGGTTGTGGACGACCCCAGATCATTCTAGGAATGACGTGGCTCAGAAGAGTCAACCCCAAGATAGACTGGACCGAAGGAGTGGTAACCCTTCTGGACAACCCCAGACCTGCCCCACAACCTGCTGACACGGTACCACAATGGTATCTGCTTAGGTTCCTAGATATGGACCCCGATGAAACAACTGAACGATGGCTAAAGAAGAGGGAAGGGTGGCTCAAAGGAGAGTACATTTGCAAGACCACCCTGTCCACTCAGATAGCCTCAGACGCCAAGAAGGCAGAGGTAAAATTACCTCAGGAATTTGAAAAATTTGCAGACGTTTTTGCCGAAAAGACCCATGACTTACTCCCTCCTAGCCATCCCTTTGATCATGCCATCGAACTGAAGAACACTTTCGTACCAAAGGTAGCTAAAGTTTATCCATTGAACCCACAGGAACAAGAAGCATGCAAGAGCTTTGTAGAGGAACATCTCAAGACAGGAAGGATCGTCCCATCCAAGTCCCCTCAAGCAGCGCCATTCTTCTTTGTACCAAAGAAGGATGGGACGCTCAGACCCTGCCAAGATTACCGATACCTCAATGGGCATACAGTCAAGAATGCCTATCCTCTACCACTGATCTCTGACCTCATGGATAAGCTGAAAGGCTCCAAGCATTTCACCAAGTTCGACATATGATGGGGGTATAACAACATCCTCATCCGCCCAGAAGACCGTTGGAAAGCGGCGTTTGTCACTCTGCTTGGATTATTCGAACCCACAGTAATGTTCTTCGGGCTGTGCAACTCACCAGCGACTTTTCAGGCTTTCATGAACCATTCGTTCAGGGATTACATCGTGCAAGGATGGGTGATTATTTACATGGATGACATACTGATCCACTCCGTGGATATTCATACTCACCATGACAGGACGAAGAAGGTCCTACAGCGACTTAGGGAATTGCACCTTTCCCTAAAGATCTCCAAGTGTACGTTCGATGCCCCAGAAGTAGAATACCTGGGCATGGTAGTAGGAGAAGGGGTTGTCAAGATGGACCCCACCAAGCTCTCCGCCATTACAAGCTGGATTGCACTGCAGTCGGTAAAAGCGGTCCGATCGTTCATAGGGTTTTGTAACTTTTACAGAAAGTTTATACCAAACTTCTCTGCCACGGCTGCCCCGCTACACCTCCTCACCAAGACCAAGCAACCATGGGCATGGGGAGAAGCTCAGGAAATGGCATTCCAGACGTTAAAAAAGGTTTTCGCCCAGGCATCCGTCCTTGCCCTCCCCGATACCGACAAGCCTTTCACACTAATGACCAACACCTTCCTCACCACTGTGGGAGCGGTCTTGATGCAAGCTGATGGTAACAGTGATCTGCATCCGGTAGCATATTTCTCTTCCACACTTGCCCCGGCAGAAAGAAACTATGACATTTATGACAGAGAGTTGCTAGCAGTCATCAAAGCCTTAGATAAATGGCGACAGTACCTCAGAGGAACCAAACACCTGGTAACTATCATGACAGACCATAAAAACCTCTCGTACATGCGCTCCCTGCAGAATCTCTCACGACGTCAGGCTCGCTGGAGCCTCTTTTTACAGGATTTCGACATCATATGGCAGGTTACCCCAGGGTCCCAGATGGGACCAGCTGACACACTCTCGCACAAAGACGACATAGACACCTTGGACGACATAGACACCTTGGACGACATAGACACCTCGGACGACAATAAGCTAACGATGATCATTCCGGTTGATGCGTCTCTTCGTGAGTACCTCCTGGAACATGTCGCCATCTGAGCCTTGGACCTTGCCCTTGCCGAGAAGATTGCGGCTTCCTCCACCTCTGACCCTTTGGTCCTTCGGGCTGTAGATGCCCTGAAGGATGAGCTCCCACTGCTCCCCCGCTCTACCCTCCTAGACTGGAGGTTCACCAATGGCCAGTTATATTACAAAAACCATTTATTCGTCCTGGAACTGGCCTGCCACGATTTAGTCTCCTCCCTCCATGCCTCCCCAGTCGGAGGCCACGAAGGGATCTTCCAAACACAGCAATGCCTCTCACGTGACTACTAGTGGCCCAGAATGGCCACATACGTCAGGAGATATGTTCTGGGCTGTGCAGTTTGTCAAGCGAGTAAGGTAAATACTCACCCCACGGTACCACCCTTATCCCCGCTCTCCTCCACCACGACCCGCCCCTTCCAACAGATCTCCATTGATCTCATCTCTGGACTGCCCCGTGTAGGTGTTTTTGATGCAGTGATGGTCGTGGTCGACCATGGCCTTACAAAGGGGGTAATTTTCACCCCATGTTCTAAATCTATTGATGTGGAAGGGGTGGCTAAGCTGTTTTTGACACGGATCTTCCCATGTTTCGGTCTCCACAACACAGTCATCTCTGACAGAGGGCTGCAGTTTGCCTCTGCCTTTGCCTTGGAACTAGCACGATTGCTCAAATTTGACGTTAAGCTGTCCTCCGCTTATCATCCGCAGACCGACGGGGAGACAGAACATGTTAACCAAGAACTGGAGACATATCTCCGGATCTTCTGTCAAGAAAGAAGCCAGGATTGGGCTGACCTCCTACCTACGGCCAAGTTTTCCCATAATTCTGCAGTCCACTCCACCACCAAGGAGACGCTGTCCTTCCTTATGATGGGATATCACCCGAGATCTTATCCCGATATAGGTACAACCTTCCTTCCCGCCCTAGAGATGCGCCTGTCCTTGATCTCTAAGGGACGAGATGAAGCCCTTGCAGCTCATCAGAAAGCTGCGCAGTATATGAAAGATCAGATCACCTCCAAGTTCTGCCCCTGGAAAGTCGGAGATAAGGTGTGGTTGGAAGCCACTAATCTCCGCTTTGATTACCCCTCCAGGAAACTCGCACCCAAAAGAGAAGGACCATTCGAAATCACCCAAGTCCTCTCCCCCATAGCATACCGACTCAAGTTACCCCCGACATGGAAGATCCGCGACGTATTCCACGTGTCCCTACTCTCGCCCTACTGAACCACCATAGAATTTGGAGAGAACTTCCATCGCCCCCCACCTGACCTTCTCAATAACGAGGAAGAATACGAGGTTGAGGCTGTATTAGCCCATAGAGGGAAAGGATCACGAAAGCGATACTTGATCAAATGGCTTGGTTACCCGACATCAGAAAATACTTGGGAACCCGAAAGCAACCTTGATCAAGCACAGGAGCTGTTGGCAGACTACAAAAGTGCTCACATGGATGCTGATTCATCCATGGCTGAGCAAAAGTTCGTCGCCATCCTCATTTTTCTTTATATACTCGCTGTCCTCGTCTCCATCCTCCCAGCCACCATTGTCTTCACTAAAACCGTCTCCCACCTACTCTCCACCCAACATAGCTAGATCCTCATGTCTCATTCGGAGTTTGCTGCCGCTGCTAGCACTCGTCGTGTTTTCACTAAGTTTCTTCCTGATTTTCAAAGACGTTTACTCTATTCTGCTCTTCTGTCTTGCCCTCCTATTCTTCGTATTATAGAACGTTGCCCCGTCTCCAGGTCCACTGTTGGACTGGAACCACTCTTTGCCCTTGCCACCGCCCTGAACACGACCACTCATTACCTCGAAGAGTTCCCCAACCACCACACTATTTCTGCCCCTCACCTTGACGGAGCTTGCACCGGGATGCATCAGATATGTTCCCACCTCCTTGATGCCCTCCTCGCCGTCGGTTTTGACGATGCCATCGTATCCCTCGAGCCCGAGGATATTTGGCCAGTCTTTCAACCCATCTATAATACGTTAACCAATGAGGAGCTTAATGAGTATGAAGAGCGAGACCTCATTCTCCACACCCCGCTCCAGGAACATCCCGCTCCTCTATCCACGCCTGCCACCCCCGCTCCAGTCAGGGCACCCATCCCTCGCCCAGCCACCATCTCCCTTGCCTGCCAAAGGATCTCCGTTCCAGATAGAGTCTTGCTGTCTCCACCCCATCCCGAGATCTCCCCAGAAAATCTGGCAGCCACTCGTTGCTTTCAGTGCAGAAACCTCAGACACTTTCGCAAACACTGCCCTCAGTACCGATGCCCCAAGTGTAAATCCTGGGCACCGGGGCACAATTCTGCTCAGTGTCTCTCTGTACAATGCAATACGTGCCACCATTGGGGTCATGCTGCCTCTCTGCCCCACCACCAAATGCGTTACTTGCGGGACGATGGGACACGACTCAGGTGTATGCAACGCGGTCCTCAAATCTGATTATACAGACTACGAGATCAATGAGGGAGACCCTGAGGGACCAGATAGAGATTAGAGGGCCACGGTCAGGTCTTGAAGCAGGGCTTCGAGTGTACGAAGGGGGTAATGTTACAATTTTGTTTCTTCATGGTCACCTCCTACTCATTTTCTTCATTCGCCTTTGGGAGGGATTGATTACACGGGAAGTATACATCCCATACCTCATCATCCTGTATTCGGATGACATCTGCCTGATCCTGTTACTATAGTATTCAGACTTCGCCCCCATCTTTGATGGCCCTTACACCACTTGTTTCACCTCCATCTTTGATTGATCGTTTCACCTTCATCTTTTGATGTGTTACCTTTACCACCATCTTTGATAGATGGTTACCGCCCTTGGCTGTGGGCATAGCCGCTTGTAGGTAGACACTATTTAAACCTCCATGTAAAGTAGCGGTTCCTCAGCCAATTCTTAACATCTTTGTGGTTAACTATTGCTAAGCTCCTTCGCTCGCTTCATCAGAAGAGAGAGCCCCTTGTCTTCGCCTACCCTTCTTCCAGGAAGTACGGCATGCCTTCTGCACGCCTCACCAAGAGGAGAGTTGCCAAGTACTTTGTCCAAGTACTTTCTTTGACCTAGTGAAGGTCCGTCCTCCAGTCGATAGTTAACCCCGAGTGGGTTGCCCTACTAGTTGAGCGCTGCACTATGAGACAGTGCGGATTGTCAGCCAACTCGAAGAGTTGCCCCGCTGACCTAGGCACTCCTAGGCTTATCAAGGACGTTGTGCCTCTTCGTGAGTGCCTCCCTTGGATAAGTTGGCCAATAGCCCAGAGTAGGAGTCAGTCGCTGGTAATAGATAACCATGACCGTTACAGAAACATACTGGGAAGTCATCCGGTCTACCGGGATAGTGTCGGGACAACCTGGATAACATCAGATGAGGTGTGATGTCATCGGATGCCCTATAATTCAGAAATACAGACATAGGGAACGACAGTTCTCTACATCAATCTCCTCAAACATCCCCTGTCTTCTTCGTACTGAAGAAAGACGGCAAGAAATGACTAGTCCAAGATTATAGATATTTAAACAAATGGATGGTCAAAAACAACTACCTCTTACCACTAATAAGTCAGTTGGTGGATAAGCTCCAAGGGGTGAAGCTCTTTATGAAATTAGATCTTCGATGGGGCTACAACAATATCAGAATCAAAGAAGGAGATGAATGGAAAGCAGCCTTTGTTTTCCATTCTGGAGCACATGAGCCACTAGTCATGTTCTTCGGACAATGCAATACTCCAGCCTCTTTGCAGCAAATGATGAATGAAATCTTCACTGATTTGGACAACATTGTCATAGTCTACATTGATGACATAATGATTTTCACCAAAACGGACAATGAAGAGGAACACAACAAAATCATCCAAGAAGTCTTGAAACAGTTAAAGGAATATGACCTATTCTTTAAACCTGAAAAGTGTTACATAGCATGTTCCCAAGAACTGCTAGTACTTCTTACACTTCATGAGGAGGCACTCATGAAGAGGCACAATGTCTCACAAAGGCAAGGAAACAGTTTTAAAGACAATCCCTTAGGCAAGGGATGAAGTGGACAGAGGTCAAGGGAATGCATGAATTGCATAGCACAAGCTTACTTTACATGGTACACAAAGTGGGGTTTAAATAGTGTTTGTCTACAAGTGCACAGACCAGTTCAGGGCAGATGAGGGAAAGTGGTAGCTAAGGAACACGATGCTGTGCAAGAGAACAGCATTAGGAGATAAGGTCCAAAGGAGAAATCAAGGCAATGAATAAAGGTCGTAACTGTTACGAAAATCCCCTTTTCTTCACCTCTTTCCTACCTTTCTGCCATCTTTGCCGCTTCATTGCCAACCTCTTAGCTAAGTCCTTATCTTTGGACTCCGCTTTAACCTTCCTTTGGACTGTGCCTTACCCCTGTGGTACCTTTCCCATGTTCATCTCCGCCTGGTTGCCATCCGCTCCTTATCTCCCTTCTATTGCCTCTGATCTTTGATGCCATCTTTGTGCCTACCTATGCATAGCTTCCATCAACCTCCCCTAAGGTGGTCTGTGTGCATACCCAGTAGTATATAAGTAGGGACCATTCCTGTAGAATACCCTAAGCTTAGTCTGCCCAATCAGTAGTGCCATTCTAGGCCCATTCCTAGTGAGAGTGCCAGTCTCTCCTAGCATTCCCCTTGCCTTGCACCTCTCATCGTCCCTTGTATCTTCCGGTCTAGTCCTAGTTCAGTGCTGCCTTAGGCCACTGTAACAGTAACCATCACCAGAGAAAATGAGAAGCAGTGGTAAGGGTGGGAATTGTGGGTGCATGTATACAAGGATAGCAAAGAGGGGAGGACAAAGTGAAAAGATTGTAACATTACCCTGTTCGTACATTTGAAGTGCCAGTGAGAACCTAAGGTCCATCAGGATCTCCACAATTGTGGACAACCTCATTGTCCTGGAAGTCCTCTGTCGTGAAAGGACAGTCATCCAAAACATGTCCTGGGGCTCCACAGAGGCCACATCGCCTGTTTGGGCAGATGTGGTCAACATGTCCCCATCTGTTGCATGCTCCACAGTGATTGATAGTACATCTGAAGCAGGAGTGACCTGGGGTATAGAGAAAGCAGTGGGGGCATTGGTAATGGATGCAGTCCTGTTGCAAGTGTCTGGTGATTCCACATTGAAAGCAGTGCATGGAGGAAAGGTCAGCTCTGGCAAAACATTGTGCCATAAGGTCAGCAGTGTGTTGAGGGATAGGAAGGAGCCAAGTGGTGGATGACACGATACGAGTACTGGTGGGCAAGTCAATGGGGGGGGACAAAGAGGTGAACCAGTCTTGTTCCTCATTAAATGGTTCAGCAGGAGGTGATGGAGGAGTAGCAGGTGCAGGGACAGGTAGTGGCAGGGAAGATAGTTGTTGTTCTAGGGATGGAATGGGACAGACGAGTTGTAAGTCTTCTTCAATATAATCTCCAAAGTCTCTGTCACTAAGGGCCTGAAGGATGGTTTCCATAATTTCGACAAGTGTTCCCCTAGGAAATGAGGTGATGGCATCTCCTAGTCCTTCAGCATGAAGGAGATCCAGAGCTTGGAATCAGATATGGAACAGGATGGTCTCTTGGGCAGAAACAAAGTGTTCCTGGTGAGGAATGACACCAGGGGATAATGAAACAAGATGAAAGGAGAAAGTAGAACAATAAAGCTCCATAGCATGACGGAAAGAAGAAGAACTTTGATAAGTAAGTGATTGTTCTATGATGGAAACCAGAGAAGCATGGTCTAAAACATGGGTATATAGTGTGCAACAGGCATAAAGAGGAGGTAGAGAAGGATAGATTACTTGCAGGGCATATTGAGGAATAATCCTTTGAGAAGACAACGGTCTGGAGGTGGGAGTGGATGATCATGAGGTGGTGACAGTGGAGATTGATGTCATCTTGTTAGACTCTGGGAGGTACTCACTAAGAGACACAACATCGAGAGCTAATGGCAAGGAGCAACAAAGATTTCTTTGGCAAGGGAGATAGCGAGTGGGATCAGAAGGGCAGTGAAGCACAAGGTGGTGAGGAAGAGGAATTGGACGAGGGTGAATTCCAAAGAGGGCATGCTAAAAGGATTTGGGATGGCAAAGTTTATATTCTTTTAGGAGGGTGGCAGTGTACCTTAAGTTCCACTCTGGTTCCCAAGTATTTTCTGATGATGGATAGCCTTTCCATTTGATCAAAAACTGATGGCAACAGGCAGAGCCTCTGTGGGAGAGTATCTGTTTGACTTCATATTCCTCTTCTCCTCTGATCAGGTCAGGTGGTGGAGAAAGGAAATTTGGTCCATGTTCGGGGGTCTCCTGATAGGACAATAGTAAAGAGGCATGGAATACATTATGGATGTGCCAAGTTGGTGGGAGTTTTAGCTGATATGCCACTGGAGATAGTACCTTAATTATTTCAAAAGGGCCTTCTTGTTTTGGGGCTAATTTTTGAGAGGGGTAGCGGAGTCGCAGGTTGGTGGCTTCAAGCCATACCTTGTTGCCAACCTTCCAAGGGATGAATTTGGAGGTGATACGTTCTTTCATAAGTTGTTGGATAGTCTGGTGTGCTGCTAGGGCTTCTTTTCTAGCTTCAGAGAGGAGGGAGAGTTGGTTTTCAACAGCGGGGACAGAGATTTTTCCCAAAGGGGGATAAGCTCTGGGCTCATATCCCATCATGAGATAGAATGGCGATTGGTGGGTGGAAGAGTGGGTGGCAGAGTTGTGAGAGAACTCGGCAGAGGGGAGGAGTTGGCTCCAGGTGTCTGGTCGTCCCTGACAAAAGATCCGAAGGTAGGTTTCTAGTTCCTGATTGGTCCGTTCGGTTTGGCCATCAGTCTGGGGATGATAAGCAGAGGAGAGTTTTAGGTCATATTGGAGGAGGTGGGCTAACTCCTTGGCAAAGATAGAGGTGAATTGAGGACCTCTGTCAGAGATGCATAAATCATGAAGGCCAAAGCAAGGAAAGATATGGTGAAAGAAAAGGTGGGCTACCTCCTCAGCTGTGATGCTTTTGGTACAAGGGAGGAGGATCACCCCCTTAGTAAGCCCATGGTCAACCACGACCAGGATAGAGTCATAGGAAGCAGAAAGGGGAAGGTCAGTGATGAGGTCAAGTGATATTTGTTGAAATGGGTGCGAAGAGGTTGAGAGGAGGGGGGATAGTGGCAGGACAGTGGGATGTGTATTCATTTTATTCATTTGACAAGTAGCACATCCTGCAATGAAGCAAGAAATAAAAGAACACATATCCAGCCACCAGTAATCGCAAGCAAGGTGATTGTAAGTACGAAGAAGACCTTTGTGGCCTCCAGCAGGAGAGGAATGGAGGGTGGTAAGGAGGGGGTGACGGGCATCAGGGGAGATAAAAAGGCAGCCTTTATAATAAAGATGAGGAGCATCATACCACCAATCCTGAAGAGAGAAACGAGGGAAAAGGGGAAGGGACTGGTCCATGGCAGCAATGGCATCAAGGATAAGGGGGTCCTTGGCAAAAGAGGAGGCGATCTTAGAAGTAAGGGTAGCATCCAATACAGAAATGATAACTGGGTCAGTAAGAATGGGGTGGATATTGTCCAAGGAGGTGTTGACTTTGTGGCAGTGGGAGAGGGTGTCAGCAGGGGTGGCTGCCATACCAGGGATACAATGCCAGGTGAGATTATAGTCCTGTAGGAAAAGGCTCCAGTGGGCTTGGTGGTGTGATAATTTCTGTGGGGCATGCATAAAGGTGAGGTTCTTGTGGTCAGTTAGAATAGTAATAGAGTGAGCAGTGCCTAGGAGGTATTGACACCATTCCTCAAGGGCATCAATGATGGCAAGAAGTTCTCTGTCATAGATGTCATAGTTTCGTTTGGCATTGGTGAGGGTTTGTGAATAGTAGGTGCAAGGGTGGTCATCGCCATTGGTATCTTTTTGCATAAGGACAGCTCCCACCACAATAAGGGAGGCATCAGTCATAAGGGAGAATGGGTGAGAAGTATTAGGAAAGGCAATAACAGAGGTGGAGGCGAATATCTGTTTGAGGTGGTCAAAGGCTGTCTGTTGATGGGATTCCCAGATCCAAGGTTGGGAGGTCTTCATGAGGTTGTTAAGAGGGGTGGCAATGTTGGCGAAGTTGGGGACAAATTTGTGGTAGAAATTGCAGAACCCTAAGAAGGAGTGCACTGAGCGTATGTTGGAAGGGGGTCACCATGTGGAAATGGCAGCAAGCTTGGTAGGGTCCATGCAAACTTTTCCATTGCCAACAATCACACCAAGGTATTCGATTTCTGAAGCATCGAAGGTACATTTCAACAACTTCAGAGTGAGGCCATGTTCTCTTAGGTGGGCAAGAACTCGGCGAGTATGAGCTATATGATCTTTGAGGGTAACGGAGTGGATTCCTAAGTCATCCATGTAGATCTCTAACCATCCTTCAGGGGTGATGTCATGGAAGATCCAATTCATGAATGCTTGGAACGTTGGTGGAGAGTTACATTGGCCGAAAAACATCACTGTAGGTTCATAAAGTCCAAGTGGACAGATGAATGCCGCTTTCCATTGGTCCTCTGGCCTGATTCGGATGTTGTTGTATCCCCAACAAATGTCAAACTTGGAAAAGTATTTTGAGTATTTCATTCGATCAATGAGATCAGAGATTCGAGGGAGGGGATATGCATTCTTAACAGTATGTTCATTTAAATACCTGTAGTCCTGGCAAGGATGTACATTTCCATCCTTTTTTGGTACAAAGAATAGTGGGGATGCTTTGGGAGATTTGGATTCTACAATTCACCCAGTTTTGAGATGTTCCTCAATGAACACTCTACAGGCTTCCGTTTCGGCTGGATTTAAGGAGTAGGGTTTGGCTCTCTTTGGTATGAATGAGTCTTTTAGTTCAATAGCATGATCAAAAGGACTATGAGGGAGTAGGATGTCATGGTTCTTTTCCTCAAACACGTCAGCAAAGTCAGAGTAGGTTGGAGGTAGGACAACCTCCTTCTTGGCAACTTGTTGTGCAATCTCAGTGGCAAGAGTGGTTTTGCATATGGACTCCACTGCAAGCCATTCCTGGCGAGTGGTTAATCCACAGTGAATCTGGTCATCAGGGTCACATCCTAGCCATCTAAGAAGGTATCTGTCTGGTATCGGGTCATAGGGTAAAGGAGAGGGTTGATGGGGAAGGGCAAGGGTTCCTTTCTTCCAGTCAATAGTGGGGTTGTGAGAATGGAGCCAGGTCATTCCTAGGATTACTTGGGGTCTTCCAAGGCCAATGACCATAAGCTGGAGGGTGTCAGAAAAGTCTGACATAGTTAGGTCTAACAAGATGTAGGATCGGATGGTTCCCTTTTGGTTTGGTGTTCCATTGACGTTTATGGCTTGTACTGGTTTTTTAAGGGGGGTGGGGGAGATGGCTAGATGTTTGATGAGCATTGGGTCAATAAACATTCTGGTAGTGCCACTGTTGATAGGGGCAGTGGTGTTAATGGTTTTGGTCCCAGTAGACAGTCTGATCTGGAGGTGAATAGATCATTTAGATTCAGATGCTAGTAGTACATGGGCAATAGTATGGAGAGGGAGTGTCGACTCATCTCTCCTCTTTAAAAATCCATTTCATCATCTTCCTTGACTTCTTCAATGGAAGTGATGGACTCCTTAGGTGGTTCAAAGGTTTCCTTAAGCTCCTTGAGGATCTCCTTGGAGGATTTTCCTTCGGAAGTAAGTGAGCTGATATACTAAGTTAACTCAGTAGAGGGGGATGTGACAGCAGAGCGAAGTTGTGCAGGATTTCTTGGTGGGTAAGGGGGTTGTGCAGTATAATTGGGGTGATTCTTGGTTGAACATCCCAGCTGCTTGCAGATGAAGCAGAGTTTGTTTTCAAGGCAGCAGCATCTTTTGGCAGGAGCGAGGTTCAGGGCATCAATGTCCATAGCATTTGGGTTTCTGGTGGGGGTGGTGCAGGAAACAAAGGTTCTTCTTGGGGAGGAGGAAGAAGGGGTGGCAGTAAACCTCTTTCTATTTGCTTCGAATATTTCTACCTTAGCATACCACTCAGTGATGGTTTCAGGGATCTTTTCTAGCCTGGCCATCTTGTTCCTGAAGTAGGAATGAAGGCCTTCCTCAAAGAAGGCGATTAAGGCTTTGTCTGTGGAGATCCCACTAGTGGCAGCTGCAATGCAAAACTTTCCAATATACTCATGGACATCTTTGCAGGCTGATTGCTTTAGGGTTGCTAGAGTCCTAGCGGCCTCCTGAGCAGCGTTAGCCAGCTTGAAGGTGGTGTTGAACAATTTCCTAAAATCATCGAAGGTACCAAACGAAGGGGTCATCCTATTCAGGGCTTCCTGGCATACGACAGTGGCCCAGGCAAGGGTAGAGTCTTTTTTCATATAGGAGAGAGCGAAGGTGATTTGCTTATCATTGGTATTGTAAATCTCCTGATTGATCAGGAGGTAGGTTTGAACTGAGAGAAACCAGGCTTCAGCTGTACTGGCATTCCCATTGTAATCAGTGGGGACACTGATCTTGATTTCAACAGGTTTGGGTGTCATCTCATTGTCTTCTTCAGAGTCAGAAGGATGTGGGGATTGAGGATGACGTGGTGGGATAGATGAGACATGTTGGACTGGAGTGGGGGCAGAGTAGGCAGATAGTGGTAGGGCAGTGGAGGTGTTATGTTCTGGACGACGTACTGGTGGGGTAGTGGGGGCAGCCCACAGGTCTAATGAACTTCCTGGACCAGGGGTGGGTTCAGGATCTTCTACTTCAATCAGTTCGGGTTCAGAGGATTCTCCTCTAGCTGTGGCTCTGCAAAGAGAGAGTTCAAGAAGAGCATTACAATGACAAGGGGGTTCAGGAGAACGGTTAGGGTTTGGTGATCCAGAGATTCTTCTAGACAACATATTGATGTCAAGGGATGTCCTACTCCAATGACAGGAGGGGCGGAGGGAAAGCTTGTGCTTTTGTTACATAGTGTCATATCCATGCCAAACCACCCATCTCCGCCTCCTCCGGCCCCATCTCTGATTGACTCTGGTCTCCTCTGTCCCCCTCAAGTCCACCTCTGTCCCCACCACGCACAGAGCTCCTCAGAGCTCCACTTCTCTGATCGGACCTGTGGCTGTGCTCGCTCGGAATCACCCGGACATTATCCCTGTTTGTTTATCTCTTTGTTCTTTGACCCTTGATCGGTCTTTACTTGTATCCCTGACAATCCTTGACCCTTACTTCGCTTCTTACCTCCTAGAATATTTTCATGTTGTTCTCCACCTTTGTCAGATGCTATTTTCATCCCATTTAGTATCTCCTTCACTTACTCCACCCTATATAACTCCTATGTACCTCCTGTACTATTCCTTAGTACGAATATTGACTAAAGCACTCTCCCCTCATTTCGCGATCCCCCCATCTCCTCCCTGTTGGACTTCTGTGCCTCCGAAATACAAGGACACGGACCTGCTTAGAGGTGCGACACATAAGTTCTGCACCAATGTCCTCCTGAAACTCCACAACTCTGGTTGGACTTGAGTCCGGAGAGACCGGCACTTAACATGTAGCACATTCCCAAGAACTGCTAGTACTTCTTACACTTCATGAGGAGGCACTCACGAAAAGGTGCAATGTCTCACAAAGGCAAGGAGACAGTATTAAAGACAATCCCTTAGGCAAGGGATGAAGTGGACAGAGGTCAAGGGAATGCGTGGATTGCATAGCACAAGCTTACTTTACATGGTACACAAAGTGGGGTTTAAATAGTGTTTGTCTACTAGCGCACAGACCAGTTCAGGGCAGGTGAGGGAAAATGGTAGCTAAGGAACATGATGCTGCATGAGAGAACAGCATTAGGAGATAAGGTCCAAAGGAGAAATCAAGGCAATGAATAAAGGTCATAACCATCACCAGAGAAAATGAGAAGCAGTGGTAAGGGTGGGAATTGTGGGTGCATGTATACAAGGATAGCAAAGAGGGGAGGACAAAGTGAAAAGATTGTAACAAAAAGTGCTTTTTTAAGCAAAAGGAGGTTGAATTCCTCAGAATGATAGTCAATACCAAAGGAATAAAGATGGAAAAAAGAAAGGTGGAAGCTATTCTGGAATAGCCTACACCTAAGAACATCAAAGGAGTTCACAGTTTCCTCAGACTTGCCAACTATTATTGGAGGTTCATTCAAGACTTTTCAGCAGTCTCCTATCTCCTGAATGACCTCACAAAGAAAGACCAACCTTGGCAATAGGGACCCAAAGAACAGGGCACTTTTGACTCCCTTAAGGAAAGTTTCACACAGCCCTGATACTTGCATATCCCAAAAACAACAGCAAGTTTTGTTTGGAAACAGATGCTTCCAACTTTGCCACCAGTGTGGTTCTTTCCATCAAACAAGAAGACAAGTGGCACCCAGTTGCCTTTTCCTCTGCTTCCATGACCCCTGAGCAGTGGAACTATCCAATTGCAGACAAGGAAATGCTTGCAATAATTCTCACCTTGGAACAATGGTGGCATTACCTTGAGGGGGCAGAAGAATTCGAAGTATGGACAGACCATGCCAACCTCCGGTACTTCATGATGAAACAAGACTTGAATTGTTGACAAGCAAGATGGTCACAATGGCTGTCTAGGTTCAATTACATCTTAGTCAATAAGCCTGGATCCCAGATAGGAAAGGCTGATGCTCTCTCCTGACAAGAGGATCACACCATGGGAATTGACAAAGATAACAAGGGCATTCAAATGATCCCTGAAAACAGAGTAAGAGTACAAAAACAAGGCTTCACAATTGAAGGAAAAGAAAGGAAACTCCTCGAATGAATTATAGAAGCACAAGAAGAATGGAAGGGGAATGATAAACCCAACCTTCTAAAAAAGGATGGTATCTTGTATCTTGGAGACAGAATCTTTGTCCCACAAAAAGATAATCTACACCAAGATATCATCA
>JBBPKI010000951.1:0-16182 GCA_038089155.1 Nevesoporus exiguus
GCCTAGCATCCCAAGTCTGGGACTAGAGCTCTGATGCACTCTGCTGGAGTTTCTACAATGGACTGCCAGACCGCATTAAGGATGAGTTGTCCAGGCAGGGTAAGCCGGACAATATCTATGACCTCCAGGTGCTTGCCCAGCAGATCGATCACCAGTACTGGGAGTGCAAGGAAGAAATCAATTGTGCAACCAAGACCTCCAGTTCCAACTCCGGAAATCAACACCCCTCCAAGACCTCTTCCAATAACTCTGCATCCACCTCCACCAAGCCAAAGGACGACAAGTCCAGAGGCAACTCTGTTCCTGCTGCAAGCATCTCCGGCTCTTCCAGAGGTAATAACAAAGGTAAAAAGGGCAGTACTCCTGACCCTGCCATTTCATCCAAGTTGGGCAAAGACAGAAAGCTCCTTCCAGAGGAATGTCAGTGCCATTTGGACAATAATCTGTGTCTTTTTTGTGGACAACCCGGCCACTCCGCTAAGGAGTGTCCAAAGTCAACCTCTAGAGCCGTGAAGGCCAGGGCCACTACTGCAACTCCAGTAGCATCCAGATCTGGCTCTGCCTCCTCTGAGGTGAAAAAATAGAGAGCAACTCCCATGACTCTGCACAGGCTGGGAGTTGTGTTGAACCTGACTGTGCTCTCAAGGAGTTACATCTCAACGCGTCCACTCTCTCGAATCCTAACTCATTACAACCCTTTTTGTCTATTCCACAATTTTCCATTCCTTCTGTATCTACTCTTATTGACTCCGGCTCTACTCACTGTTTCATCGACTCCTCTTTTATTAAAAAACATAAAATACCTACCAACTCTGTACCTCTGATTCTACTCTGCCTTTTCGATGGTTCATTATCCTCTACTATCTCCTCCTCCATAGAACTTTCCCTCCTCTTTCCCTCCAGTGATTCAACCTCTGAGATATTCTATGTCACCTCCTTGGATTCATCTTGTTCATTGGTTCTAGGACACAGCTGGCTGACCTGCTATAATCTGTTGATTAACTGGGTATCAAGCAGCATCTTGTTCACGACCCCTACAGGAAGAATGCCAAGCCAGACATCACCCTCCACACCTCCAGGGCCTCCACCTTTGTGCACCTCTACTCTGCCCCCAGAGTGCACTCCGGAATCACCAAAAGCCCCTGGACTTACTTGCCCCCCCATCTCCTTCGTCAATGCCACTGCCTTTGCACACACTTGCAAGATGGATGGCTCCATCCAATTCACCATCTCCCTCCAATCTCTCAATCAGGCAAAAGCATGCTCTGCTGCCGTCTCTGATGCTCCAGACAAAGTGGACCTCTCTGGAGTTCCTCCAGAGTACCACGAGTTCGCTGACGTCTTCAGCAAGAAGTGTGTGGACACTTTCACTCCTCACTGGCCTTTTGACCTCAAGATTGAGCTGGAGAAAGGTGCTTCCCCTCCAATTGGAAAGCTCTACTTCCTCTCCCCCACTGAAACCCAGACTCTCCATGACTTCATCAACAAACACCTCCAAATCGGCTTCATCTGGGCCTCCAGCTCTTCACATGCAGCTCTGATGCTCTTCATTAAGAAGAAGGATAAGTCACTCCACCTGTGTGTCGACTTCTGAGGTCTCAATGCCATCACCAAAAAAGACCGATATCTCCTTCTTCGCACCTCCAACCTCCTTGATGCTCTGAGTGGAGTGAAGATCTACACCAAGCTTGACCTCCAGCATGTGTATCACCTGGTCCGCATCGCTGAGGGTGATGAATGGAAGACGACCTTCCAGACCTGCTACAGATCATTCGAGTGGCTGGTAATGCCATTCAGTTTGACTAATGCCCCTGCCACCTTCCAGTGGTTTGTTAATAGCATTTTTGCAGACATGCTTGATGTCTGCATTGTAGTTTACCTTGATGACATCCTGATCTACTCCCACGACCCCGCTGCCCACCAGAAGCATGTCTGGGAGGTACTCTGCCGACTCTGAGCTAATGGTCTCTATCTGAAGCCAGAGAAGTGTGAGTGGCATGTGGACTCCATGGAGTACCTTGGATACATCCTCTCCCCCTCTGGCCTCTCCATGGCCAAAGATAAAATCAAGGTGATCACAGACTGGCCAGAGCCTCAGAAGGTCAAGGACATGCAAGCATTCCTTGGCTTTGCCAACTTTTATTGCCACTTCATCCACAATTATGCTGACATTGTAGTTCCTCTCATCTGTCTCACCCACAAAGGCACCCCTTGGAATTTCTCTGAGGCCTGCCAATCAGCATTCCGTTCCCTCAAGAAGGCATTCACATCTGCTCCGGTGTTGATCCACTGGACTCTGGATATTCCAATCACTGTCAAAACCGACACCTCTGACTACGCCATCACCAGTATCCTCTCTGTCACCCCTCTGGGCGGTAAACTCCACCCTGTCATGTTCTACTCCCATTCCCTCTGGGAAGCAGAGTTGAACTATGACATCCACAACAAAGAGCTTCTTGCCATTTTCAAGGCATTCTCCCAATGGTGCCATTACTTAGAAGGCTCCGCAACTCTGGTGATGGTGTATACTGATCACAAAAATTTAGAGTACTTTACAGGTATCAAACTCCTGACACACTGCCAAGCACGCTGGTCGGAGTACCTCTGCCAATTCAACCTTGCCATCTATTATCGCCAAGGTAAACTTGGAGCTAAGCCCAACACCCTCAATCGATGATGGGACATCTACCCTAAAGAAGGGGACAAGAACTATGCTCGAGTCAACCCTGACAATTATAGACCCATCTTCACTCAAGACCAGCTTGCTCCATCCCTCCAAGCTACCACCCTCAACGCCCCAATCCTCCTTTTCATCTCAGTGGATCTCACTGCTTCCCTCTGTGCTACTTACCTTGAAGCTCCAGTACTCTGGGCTTCACAACTCATCAACGTCGAGCAACTCCACTCAGACATCTGCTCTGCCCTTCCATCTGACCCCATAGCATCTCTGCTACTCTCTGCAGATTCCCTTCCAGACTCCCATTGGACCATCTCTCCAGATGGCTTCCTGCTTCAGGACAACCGTATCTATGTCCCAGAGGCCAATGACCTCCGACTCTGTGTCCTCTGGACATTCCATGACCATCCAACCACAGGCCATTTTGGACAAAACTGCACTCTAGACCTCATCTGCCACAAATATACCTGGCTGGCCATCTGGATGTTCGTCAAGGACTACGTCAGCTCTTGCACATCCTGTGCTCATGCCAAGGTGCCATGCCATCATCCTTACAGACTCCTCAAGCAGCTCCCAGTGCTGGAGAAGCCATGGAACTCTATTTCAATGGATTTCATTGAGCAACTCCCACCTTCGCAAGGCTACACTGCCATTCTTGTAGCCATCGACAGGCTCTTCAAACAGTCAATCTTCATCCCCACCCACAATACTATCACCTCTGCCAACCTTGCCCAGCTATTTTTAAGCAATGTCTTCTCCAAGCATGGAGTTCCAGCCCATGTCATCTCCGACCAGGGTTCAGAGTTTATCTCGCACTTTTTCTGTTCCCTAGGAAAGGCATTAGATATGTGGCTCCACTTCACCTCCAGATATCATCCGGAAGGCAACAAACAAACAGAGTGCGCCAATCAGATTCTGGAGCAGTACCTCTGGGTTTACTGTAACTATCAGCAAGATAATTGGGCTGACCTCCTTCCTCTCACAGAATTTGCATACAACAACACACCCAGCACCACTACCAGCATTTCCCCCTTTTTCGCTAACAAGGATTATCATCTGAACTTCTCCATTTACTCTGACTGCCCCCTAACCTCCTCTGCAGCCTCCGACTACATCACTGACCTAAACAACCTCCATGAGTTCCTCTGGTCAGAGATGTCAGAAGTGCAAAAACACTATCAAGACTCCACCAATGCCAAGCATAGTCCACCTCTGGACTTCAAAATCAGAGACCTGGTCTATGTCAAGGCCAAATATTTCCGTTCTACTAGACCATCCAAGAAGCTCTTGGAGAACAATCTTGGACCTTTCCCAATCATTGCCCATCCAGGCAGTGTTTCCTTTACTCTATGATTACCAGATTCTATGTGTCCCGTTCACCCCATCTTCCATGTTTCGCAGATAGAACCTTCAACTCCAAATACAATACCAAACCATGTCCAGCCTCTGCCACCTCCTGTTGAGGTCAACGGAGAGCCGGAGTACGAGATTGCAGAGATCCTTGACTCCAAGATTGATCAGAGAAGGCGTCATTGCCAACTCCTGTACCTGGTGCACTGGCTCAGATATGAAGGAACTGACAAAGAGACCTCCTGGCTTTTAGCCATGGAGTTAGGGAATGCAAAAGACTTCATCTTGGACTTCCACTGGAAGTATCTGGACAAGCCCAGACCACTACCTACTCCGGATTAGGAGTTTCCAGCTCAGTCCTTCCTTTTCCTTCTGTTCTTCTCTTTTATCTCGTTTCATTTCCCTTTTCACTCTGTTTACTTATGTCTCCACATATGCTAAAAAATGAAACAAAGATAAAAAAACAAAAGAAACATTAAAAGATCATTAAAAAAAAAAACATCATAGACCAAAATACTAGACTACTCCTCTCTCCGTTTCCTCTCTCTTCCTCCATTTCTCCTTTTTCCTCCATCTCTTTTCTGCTTCTGTACTTCTTATCCTCCACTGGCCATCTAGCTCTGCCCCACGCCTACCCTCTGCTGCCACTATCTGAGCTGCACCTCATCCTTTGCTGGCACCCTTGCTCACACTTCCTGTGCTTCTCCGCCTTACTCCGTTGTCATCCTCTGTATCCTCCACTCCCTGAGAGCCTTGAGGCAGACCTGCAGCATTGCACCCCAGCATCCACTAGATTTAGGGCTTCGCTACTCACTAGCTCTGGCTGCTACCGGAGAAAGTTGTGGTACGAGTTTTCAAGCTAGTCAAGCACCAGACAACCATTTAGCACTCTGAGGTGCACAACTCCGGACTCTGCCTGGTATGCGCTGGACTACTCACTATTATCTGTCTCAGTCGTCCTTTCCAAAGGGGCCTGACCACCTCCGCAGACTGGCTCCAACCATCCATCCGCACTACTACAGCCTTGAGGGCTCAGCCCTAATGGGGAGGCACTGTTACATCCATCCACCCACCCCCCTATGGCACCTACTCTGGCCTACTCCAGCCTACTCCAGCCCCTCTGTCCGCCACCCCCAGTCATCTATCCCTCGGAAGTCCCATCCCAGTACTCAACTCCAGTGTCTCCAGTCACAACTCTGCCACAACTCCGGTCAGTTCTCATTCTCCTTTGTAATTTCCTTATTCAGACTACTTCATAACTAATCCTTATGACACTGTTGTATATCTAAAACCCTGTACTCATCCCTATACCTCACTCTTCCCTTGATCGCAGTTTTAGTGCCAGGGTTGTATTTTATTACTCCTATCCCTGAACTCCTCCATTTTACATACTTCATTTTGCTCCTAGAATTAGTCATCCTCCTCCTCAGTATATAAGTTCTCTGTACTCCGCTCTGTATCTCCTTAGTACAAATATCGATTAAGTCTCTCCTCTCCCTCTTGTCTGATCTCCTTGCCTCATCCTCTTTCCTCTGGAACCTCTGCTCCTGCGTCCTCCGAAATCCAAGGACCAGACTTAGACAAGGGCGTGACATATAAGTCCTGTGCCAAGTCCTCATAAGTCCCCTCCATCTCCATTACTCCACTCAGACTTCAGTCCCCCTCTGCTGCTTACCTTCACTTCTCCCCTTAGCCCCTTCAGACCTCCGGTCAGACTTGACCTGGAGATCCCGGACTTGACAGACCTGTTCAAGGGCATGACACATAAGTCCTGCGCTGATGTCCTTTCCATGCAACTCCACTCCAACACCTCCACTCCAGACTTTGGTCCAACTCTGAGACGAACTTCATCAACTACCCCTCAACACCTCCAGACCTCCAATTGGACTTGAGTCTGGAGAGTCTGGGATGATTTAACACTGGGTGGGGTACGGGTGCTCTGACTGGAGCAGGAGTGGCAGGTGCAGATTGGGGAGTGGGGTCTGAAGAATAAGATCTCGTTCTTCATATTTGTTGAGCTCCTCATCAGTCAGGGTGTTGTAGATGGGCTGAAAGACTGGCCAAATGTCCTCTGGTTTAAGGGAAATGACAGCATCGTCAAAGCCAACTGCAAGAAGAGCATCAAGGAGGTGGGAACATATCTGGTGCATCCCAGTGCAGGCTCCATCAAGGTGAGGGGCAGAGATGGTATGACAGTTTGGGAATTGTTCAAGGTAATAGGTGGTTGTGTTTAACGAGGTGGCAAGGGCAATGAGGGGTTCCAGTCCAACAGTGGACCTGGAGATGGGGCAACGTCCTATAATATGAAGAATAGGAGGGCAAGACAAAAGAGCAGAGTAGAGTAAACGTCACTGAAAATCAGGGAGAAACTTAGTGAAAACACAATGAGTACTAGTAGTGGCAGCAAACTCTGAATGAGACATGAGAATCTAGTTATGTTGGGCGATGAGTAGGTGAGAGATGGTTCAAGTGAAAACGATGGCAGCTGGGAGAATGGAGACAAGGACAGTGAGTATATAAAGGAAAATGAGGGTGGTGACAAACTTTTGCTCAGCCATGGATCAATCAGTATCCATGTGAGTGTTTTTATAGTCTGCCAACAGTTCCTGTGCTTGATCAAGGTTGCTTTCAGGTTCCCAGGTGTTCTCTGATGTCGGGTAACCTAGCCATTTGATCAGGTATTGCCTTCATGATCCTTTTCCTCTATAGGCCAATATGGCCTTGACTTCATATTCTTCTTCGTTGTTAAGGAGGTCAGGTGGGTGGCAAGGAAAGTTTTCTCCACATTCGATGGTAGTGTGATAGGGTGGAAGTAGAGACATGTGGAATACATCATGGATTTTCCATGTAGGGGGTAGCTTGAGTTGGTAAGCTACAGGGGAGAGAACTTGAGTAATCTTGAATGGTCCTTCCCTTTTTGGCACGAGCTTCCTGGAGAGGTAATCAAAGCGGAGGTTAGTGGCTTCCAGCCACACCTTATCTCCGACTTTCCAGGGGTGGAACTTGGATGTGATCCGATCTTTCATATATTGTGCAGCTTTCTGATGGGCTGCAAGGACTTCATCTCATCCCTTGGAGATCATGGACAGGCATGTTTCTAAGGCAGGGAGGAAGGTTTTACCTAAATTGGGATAAGATCTCAGGTGGTATCCCATCATGAGGAAAAATGGAGTCTCTTTAGTGGCGGAGTGTACTGTGGAGTTATGTGAGAATTCAGCTATTGGTAGGAGATCAGCCCAGTCCTGGGCTCTTCCTTGACAGAATATCCAAAGGTAAGTTTCCAGCTCCTGGTTGACATGTTCTGTCTCTCCATTGGTCTACAGGTGGTAAGTGGAGGACAACCTTACGTTGAATTTGAGCAGTTGTGCCAGTTCCAAGGTGAAGGTGGAGGTGAACTAGGGTCCTCTGTTGGAGATGATGGTGTCATGGAGACCAAAATGTGGGAAGATCCGAGAGAAAAGCAGTTGAGCTACTCCTTCCACATCAATCAATTTGGAACAAGGGGTGAAAATTACCCCCTTCATAAGGCCATGGTCGACCATGACCATTACAGCATCAAAAGCACCAACACAGGGTAGTCCAGAGATGAGATTGACAGAGATCTGCTGGAAGGGGTGGGTCACGGTGGAGGAGAGTGGGGACAAGGGCAGTACCGTTGGATGGGTATTAACTTTACTTGCCTGGCAGACAGCATAGCCTAATACATATTGCCTGATGTAGGTAGCCATTCTGGGCCACCAGTAGTCACAGGAAAGCCACTGCTGTGTTCAGAAAATGCCTTCATGGCCTCCTACCGGGGAAGCATGGAGAGAAGAGACTAAGTCATGATGGGCTGGTTCTAGAACAAAGAGGCAATTCTTATAATAGAGTTGTCCATCAGTGAACCTCCAATCCAGGAGGATAGAGCAGGGGAGCAGCAGGAGCTCGTCCTTCAGGGCATCTACAGCCTGAAGGACCAATGGGTCTGAGGCAAATGAGGCCTCCATCTTCGTGGCAAGGGCAAGGTCCAATACCTGGATGGCAACATGTTCTTGGAGGTACTCATGGAGAGACGCATCAACTAGAATAATCATCATCAACTTATTATCGTCCAAAGTGTCTATGTCATCCTTGCGTGAGAGTGCATCGGCTGGTCCCATCTGAGACCCTGGGGTGACTTGCCAAACTATGTCGAAATCCTGTAGAAAAAGGCTCCAACGAGCCTGCTGTCATGAGAGGTTCTGGGGAGAACACATATACAAGAGATTTTTGTGGTCTGTCATGATAGTTACTGGGTGCTTGATACCTCTGAGGTACTGTTGCCATTCTTCTAATGCTTCAATGACTGCTAATAGTTCCCTGTCATAAATGTCATAGTTTTGCTCTGCAGGAGCGAGGGTGGAAGAGAAATAAGCTACTGGGTGCAAATCACTGTTACTATCAGCTTGCATCAGGACAGCCCCTACAGCAGTGAGAGAGGCATCGGTCATCAATGTGAATGGTTTGTCAGTGTTGGAGAGTGTGAGGACAGGTGCCTGGGTAAAAACTTTCTTCAAGGCCTGGAATGCCACTTCTTGATCCTCTCCCCACCCCCAAGGTTGCTTTGTTTTGGTGATGAGGTGTAATGGGGTGGCAGTGGTGGAAAAGTTTGGGATAAACTTCCTATAGAAGTTACAGAACCCTATAAATGATCAGACTGCCTTTACTGATTGCAGTGCTATCCAACTTGTAATGGCAGAGAGCTTGGTGGGGTCCATTTTGACAACCCCTTCTCCAACTACCATGCCCAAGTATTCGACTTCTGGGGCATTGAATGTGCATTTGGAGATCTTCAGGGAAAGGTGGAGTTCCCTAAGTCACTGTGTTACAGTTTTATTTCTTCATGGTCACCTCCTGCTTATTTTCTTTCTTTGTCTTTTGGAGGGACTGATCACATGGGAAGTGTACATTCCATACCTTGTCATCCTGTATTCGGATGATATCCACCTGATCCCATTACTATAGCTTCAAACTTCGCAGCTTCCATCATCTTTGATATCTTTTGACACAGCTTGTTTCATCCTCATCTTTTGTTGCTGATGCATTACCTTCCCTACCATCTTTGATAGATGGTTACCACCATTGGCTGTGGGCACAGCCTCTCTCAGGTAGATACTATTTAAACCTCCATGTACAGTAGCAGCTACCTCAGCCAATTCTTAACATCTCTTGTGGTTAACTATTGCCTGCTCACTCTGCTTGTCTGCACTTGCCTTACCAAAGAAGAGAGCCCTAGTCCCAGCCCACCTTATCTAAGGAGAGTGGCCAAGTACTCTATCAGAGTACTTCCTGTGACCTAGCAAAGGTCCATCCCTTATCAATAGCAAACCCTCTTGTGGGTCACCCCGCTAGTTGAGTACGTTCCATGAGATGGAATGGTCATCAGCCAACTCCAAGGAATTGCTCCACTGACCAAGGCTCTTCTACACTTATTCAGGGACGCTGTGCCTCTTTGTGAGTGCCTCCCCAGTCTAAGTCAGCCAATAGCCCAGAGGTAGAAGACAATCATAGGTAATAGGAAACCACGACTGTTACACACTGTAGGACTTTCTTTGTCCTGTCATGGTGAGTATGAAGATCTGCTGAGTGGATCAATATATCGTCCATATAAATGATTACCCATCCTTGGGCAATGTAATCTCTGAATGAATGGTTCATGAAAGCCTGAAAAGTCGCCAGTGAGTTGCATAACCCAAAGAACATTACCATGGGTTCGTATAACCCAAGCAGGGTAACAAATGCTGCTTTCCATTAGTCTTCTGGTCTGATGAGGATGTTGTTATATCCCCACCACACATTGAACTTCATGAAGTACCTGGATCCTTTTAGCTTATCCATAAGATCAGAGATCAGCAGTAGAGGATAGGCATTTTTGACAGTATGCCCATTGAGATACCTGTAATCTTGACAGGGTCTGAGCATCCCATCCTTTTTTGATACAAAGAAAAATGGTGCTGCTTGAGGGGACTTGGATGGGACAATCCTTCCTGTCTTGAGATGTTCCTCTACAAAGCTCTTACATGCTTCTTGTTCCTGTGGATTCAATGGATAAACTTTAGCTACCTTTGGCACAAAGGTGTTCTTTAGTTCGATGGCGTGATCAAAGGGACGACTAGAGGGGAGTAAGTCATGGGTCTTTTCAGTGAAGACGTCTGTGAATTCTTCAAATTCCTGAGGTAACTTTACCTCTGCCTTCTTGGCATCTAAGGCTATCTGAGTGGATAGGGTGGTTTTGCAAATATGTTCTCCTTTGAGCCACCCTTCCCTCTTCTTTAGCCATCATTCCATAGTTTCGTTGGGGTCAGTGTCTAGGAATCTAAGCAGGTATTGTTGTGGTACAGTGTCAGCAGGTTGTGGGGATGGTCTGGGAGTATCTGGAAGGGTTACCACTCCTTTGGTCCAGTCTATCTTGGAGTTGACTCTTCTAAGCCATGTCATTCCTAATATGATCTGAGGTCATCTACAGCCGATGATTATTGGTGAGGTCCAGTCATCATTCTCTCCTATAGAGAGGGTTATATTAGTGCATGAGGTAATCATACCTCGGGAGTTCTCTGTTCCGTCCACATTATAAGCTTTGATGGGTTCTATAGTGATGATGGGGGCACCCAACTTCTTGATCAGGGCGGGGTTGATAAAGTTTCCTGTGGCACTGCAGTCTACCAATGTGGTAGTTTTGATGGTTTTGGCTCCGTGCTTCAGTGTTACCGAGAAGCATATAGATCTATTGTTACTGGAACTAAGTAGTACAGAAGCAATGATGTGAGAGGCAGACATCGATGTGGCCTCTCCCTTTAAAAACCCTTAGTAGCTCCCTCTGGAGCAGTTTCTTCTTCTTCTTCGTAGCAAGTCTTCAAGACTGCTAGGACTTTGTCCTTGCTACAACCTTTCTTCTCAAGGGAGCAGACATACTTCTCGATGGGGGATAACTTTGGTGGGGGTGGAGGCAGAGTTTCGACAGCGGTGACAGTGGTGATTCTGGGGGATTGTGGAGATCTTTTCTTATAGTTACTATGGTTCCTGGAGGAACAGCTTTTCCTTTTGCAAATGAAACACAGGTGGTCTCTGATGCAACGGGCCTTTTCTGATGGAGATAGCCTAATGGCGTCAATCTCCATGGTGTTCAGATCTCTGCTCGCAGAAGTTTGGAACCGTCCTCTAGCTCTGATGGACTGGATTAGGTTTTGCTGTTTATGGAACTTCTGGGCATTGGCGATCCATTTGGCCAGCATGTCAGGGATGGTAGCCTGCATTAGTATGAGATTTCCCAGTTTCTTGTCTAGGCCCCTAAGGAACTTTCTACAGATCTCTCCTTCATTGGAGATCTTCACCTTGGCCTGTAAAGAAAGGAAGTCCTGGACGTACTCCTGGAATCCATTGTTGATCCTAGTGGTGGGGTTGTGCCGAACTCTTTGCCTAATATAGTCTAATGCGTTAGCGGCATTCTGCTTTTCTTCAAATGGAATGAATGCTGCAAGAAACTCTTTCTCCAGCATGGTGAAGTCTTTACCTGTGGCATTGGTATTGTTCATCTTGTTGTACCAGCCCTCTGAGAACTGGACTCCTTGTCCAGCGCTCATCTTGTTAAGCACTGTAAATATCTTGGACTCATCAGTCACGAATAAGGGTGAGTTAACTGCAAAGTGGCCCTTTATGGCCTTGATTCATTTTGTGGCATTATCTGACTTTCCTGAGAAGTCAGCAGGAAGCATTGACTTTAGCTTGGACTTGGACGTCATGTTGTCAGGTGGGGGTGAATGCATAAGTGGGGCATTCCAATCATGTGGTCTCGGAGGTAGGCTCGCTACATAACTTCTGAAGCTAGCGACATTTTCGCTAGGGCTGCTGGATGCTTCTAGTTTGCTAGGTGTGTCTACAGCGATACTCTCTTGTTCTTCCTCTGAAGAATCTTCGTTGTCTGGGATATGAAACGTGGCTGCTTGGGCTGCTTGCAACAAGGTGCGTATGAGAGAGGATTTTCTCCTATCTCAGGGGTCTTCCTGATAAGGGGTGCCAGCAAAGGAGCCAGTAACTCTGCAAGAGGGGCGTTGGGGATCAATGGTGGGTAAGCTTTCTTAGGGAAGAAGAGGCAGGGGATGAGCCAATTCTTTTGTAATGGTCGTGATTTCCTATTACCTGCAACTGCCTTCTATCTCTGGGCTATCAGCTGACCTAGACTGGGAAGGCACTCATGAAGAGGCACAATGTTCCTGAATAGGTGTAGAAGGGCCTTGATCAGTGGGGCAACTCCTCGAAGTTAGCTGACAACCGTTCCATCTCATGGAATGTGCTCGACTAGTGGGGCAACCCACAAGAGGGTTTGCTATTGATGAGGGACAGACCTTTGCTAGGTCACAGGAAGTACTCTGATAGAGTACTTGGCCACTCTTCTTAGATAAGGCAGGCAGGAACTAAGGTTCTCTCCTTTGGTAAGGCGAGCAAAGACAAGCGGAGTGAGCAGGCAATAGTTAACCACAAAGATGTTAAGAATTGGCTAAGGTAGCCACTACTATACATGGAGGTTTAAATAGTGTCTACCTAAGAGAGGCTGTGCCCACAGCCAAGTGGTGGTAACCATCTATCAAAGATGGTGGGGAAGGTAACACATCAACAAAAGATGTAGATGAAACAAGCTGTGTCAAAAGATGTCAAAGATGATGGAAGCTGAGAAGTCTGAAGCTATAGTAACGGGATCAGGTGGATGTCATCTGAGTACAGGATGATGAGGTATGGAATATACACTTCCTGTGTGATCAGTTCCTCCCAAAGATGAAGAAAGAAAATAAGTAGAAGGTGACTGTAAAGAAATAAAACTGTAACATCCCCCAGTGAGAGATTGGAGGTGGCAGACAAGTTGGACTAGGCCATCACTCATGCATGTGCATACCTAGTGCAGTGACAATGATAGGGAGTGAGAGACAAGGAAGTCCATAGGCCATGGTGATTCCAGAGTGCACTCTAGAGTGGAGTTGACAGAGATGAAAGCAGAGGCTCTGGAGATACAGGGGGTTTGGCATTCCATTTGCAGGGGTCAGACAACATGCTGCTTATATCCCAGTCACTCAACAGAGTATCATGGGTGAGTAGCTGTGTTCTAAACCCAACAAGCTGTCAAAAACTGGCAAAAAGGAGTTGTGCACAGAGGATCAACTCTCAAGCAGGAAATCTATAAGACCTCAGTGCTGGTCAAGCTACTGTATTAGAATAAGTACCTATGGAACTAGGATACTATTAGTAGAGTTAGAAAGGCTGGAAAAGACTACATACCCTTAGTGCTGGTCAAGCTACTGAGGGACTATGTATGAGAGTTCAACTCGAAGTGCACTCTAAGGATTATGTAATGTTCCATAAAAAGGAAAACACTAACATGTGCAGGATAACTTCTAACATGCTCCCTTAGACTGTACGGGTTAGTGAACAGTAGAAATGGTAGAAAATAAAATGTAATCAGGAAGTCTGAATGTAGTGAAAAATGTACTCAATGACTTAAAGAATATATCCTGTCCGTATGGTGCATAAGTGCCCGTGAGGAAGGAATGTCGATGCGTGCTGCGCTCGAGTGGTTACCTGATATGGTAAGTCGCGGCTCGGCTATGGTGAGTTCTAGCTGCAGCATGCGTGCGCTCCCGTTCGATTTGACTCTGGAGCCTCCACCTTGGCATTTCACGTGCTGGGGTCGCTTCCCATTGTCTATGGTCAATATAAAACATGTTTACTTGTTCCAACTCGCCCGATATTGCCTCGACACGGCCATATTACTCGGTAAGTGGACCTGGTGAACTGACTCTTCTAGGTCGCGATTTGAGTCGTCCTCGACGACGCGGTGGGTTCGGGTGGTAGAGATATCGTTTAGAATTGTGTGGAGGTGCTGTGGATAGCTCTGGTACGTGCGTTGTCGAGCGTTTGCGCCGTCTATACTGCCTCGACTGGTTGCCAGCTAGCACCCTTGGATTGACTCGTTTCGAGTCCATGTGCACGTCGCTCGTTGCGCCATCCGTCCGGCATGCTATCCAATCGTATTTTGTGCCGTTTGCGCCGTTCGGATGCTCCAATCCGTCTCTGCCATGTTCCAGTTGGTCCAGGTCGCCCCGGTTGTCTGGAGTGGCATGATATTGACTCTGCGCATTCGGATCGGCGATGCGCGTGTTGTCGACGTGTTTTGGACTTGTTCGGATGCCAGGTGAGTCGTCTATAGCACTCGTTGCACTGCCTACGTCGTGTGGTACACGCTGAGTCGCTTCAGGTGAGTTTGACTGCGATCTGTGTTGTACCTGTGCGATGACGTCTTTTGATGCGTTCGGTGTCTTCTTTGGCTTGCTATAGGCGTCGTGGGAGCTCCCTGACACTGCCATCATGTCTACTTTGGCTCTGGTGCGCATATCTGCTTGTTTGGCCACTTTAGGTGAGCAGGCCTGCACTCTGCGCTTCACTGGTTCGTGAACGACATCCTGCATATTGTGCAGGTTTTTCGGTCGGTTCATAGTGTCTCCGACGCTCCCAGACGCTTGCACGTCGCGTTCAGTGGGTCTGGCGTCGAAGCTCCAAAACCCGGTTCGCTCCCCCTCGAGCTTAGCACTCTGGGGTTCGATTCGTCGTCGCGCAGGGTTGTCGGATGGTGGAGGTGGTCTATAGTGACAGGGTGGTGGTGTAGACGGTCTAGGTACGTCCGCCTTCATGCGGTTGCGCTTTCCGTGCTGACTTGACTGATTATCAGCTAGCGACCTTGTTTCGACTCGTTTTGAGTCGTGGCGCGTGTCGCTTGTTGCGCTGCCAATTCCCCATCGTCCTCCGTTGTATACGACGCCATTCGCATCGTTGCCGCGCTTAAAATCGCGCTTGACGACTCTCGACGCCTTCTGGACCTCGAGGGGGCCTCTGTCTGGACGTAGCGTGTTCGTTCCATCGAAGCGCTCATCTTTGTCGTTCTCAGTACATTCTAGGTGAGTCATGGAACCTATATGCGCCGCCGCTTCGCCGTCCGGGTCGTCTAGCTCGACTGGATCTCTCTGGGGTGAGTTTTGTTCCTCCCCCTGCTCTGGATGTTCGTGCTGACATTCTGACGCGTTCCATAGCTTCTTCGGTCGGTCGCATCTCGGAGCTCTTGACGCGACCGCTTCGACGCTGGCAAGCTTGTCGATGCTCACCAGCCTTCTTCTCTCCCCCTTGAGCTCGATGCTTGGGGGCTTGTTCTGTATGTTCACGGCTCCATCTGGTGGCTCCGGTGGTTTTGATACGTCTTCGCGGTCTGGGGTGGTGCATTGACCATCTTCTTCAGCTTGCGCTGCCGGTCGCCCGTGCGTGGTCGCAGCCATCCTCTCCCCCTCGATCGGCGTGCTATGACACGTCCTTGCGTTCTCTCTGTTGATCTGGGCATCTCGGCGCTCTCCTCTGACCTCGTCGTGGCCATTCGCGTCTGCATAGAGATATGTGACGCTCCCATTTGGTCCGCCTTCGATATCTCTGCCTGGTTCAACTTTTGGTCGGTTGTCTCGAGCCTGCGGGATCTTTGCCCTGTCTGGCAGTTCGTTTGGCTTCATGGGTCGATGCAGTTCATCGTCGTCATCGCCCTCTGTGTGCGGTTCGCCCTGTGGTGTGTTCGCCAGGTCTTTGCCATGGCCTGTGTTGAAGCTCGCAGATATGGTCCACTCCCCTTCGAGCTCGACTTTCAGGGATTCGTACTGCGTGTCTGCCGTGTCGTCGGGTGGTTCAGGTTGTTCAGGCATGTCATCTGGCATATTGCGCTGACGCCGTTCTGGATGCTGATCGACCCAGCTCGTAGCTAATGACTTCGGTGTGAGATGTTGAGTCTCATCACCGGCGCCATTCGTTGCGCCATCGCTGTCGCTAAGGCCTCGTTGGCCCTCTCCACCACCTTCCTGGACGTCTCGTGGTCCCTCGACGTCGTCCGCTTGGTCCCTGGACCCGTCTGTCGCGCCATCTGTTGCGCCTGCGTGGTCTTGGGGTTCTCCAAGTCGGTTCATTGCTCGGTTTTCGTCACCGTGGTCCGTACCGCCCCCTGGGTCTTCCGCCTCGCTCTGGGAGCACCTTGGTACGTCTCCGTGGTCGCCCTATCCTGCTGAAGGGCCTGCGCGCCTGACCGTTGCCCCCCCCTGCCAGTCGCGCCCCCCTTCCTCCCT
>JBBPKI010000952.1:0-16176 GCA_038089155.1 Nevesoporus exiguus
CCTCACCACTCTGCGGTATGTTTGTGGTACCTCCACTCCTAACCTTCCAAAGACCACCACAACTCTCTGATGACTCCGGCAACTCCAGAGTTACCCCTCCAAAAACATCCGCTTCAACTCCATCCTCACCTCTGGTACCCTCAAGGTACATCCCAACCCACCCAGGTTCCCTTATTCTTTAGCTTGTTGTTTGGGGTCCTCTGTCTGTCCCCTCCAGTGTAACAGTCGTGGTTTCCTATTACCAGCGACTTGTCTTCTACCTCTGGGCTATCGGTCAACTTAGACTGGGGAGGCACTCACAGAGAGGCACAACATCCCTGAATAAGTGTAGAAGAGCCTTGGTCAATGGGACGACTCCTCTGAGTTGGCTGACGATTCGTTCTGTCTCATAGAACAGCACTTGACTAGCAGGACAACCCACTCGGGGTTAGCTATCGATTGGAGGACGGACCTTCACTAGGTCAAAGAAAGTACCTAGACGAGGTACTTGGCCACTCTCCTCTTGGTGAGGCGAGCAGGGACGTGCTGGACTTCCTGAGAGAAGGGTAGGCGAAGACTGAGAGCTCTCTCCTCTGGTGAGGCGAGCGGATGAGCTTAGCAATAGATAAACCACAAAGGTGTTTAAGAATTGGCTGAGGTCACCACTACTGTACATGGAGGTTTAAATAATGTCTAACTAGGAGCAGCTGTGTCCACAGCCAATGGTGGTAACCATCTATCAAAGATGGTAGGAAAGGTAACATGTCACCAATCAAAAGATGGTGATGAAACAAGCTATGCAAAAGATATCAAAAGATGGAAGCTGCGAAGTCTGAATACTATAGTAACAGGATCAGGCGGATATCATCCATGTACAGGATGATCAGGTATGGAACGTATACTTCCCGTGTGATTGGTCCCTCCCAAAGTCGAAGAAAGAAAATAAGCAGGAGGTGACCATGAAGAAACAAAACTGTAACATTACCCCCTTCATACACTTGAAGCCCTGCTTTGAGACTCAACCGTGATCCTCTAATCCCTATCTGGTCCCTTGGGGTCTCCCTCATTGATCTCGTAGTCTGTATAATCAGATTCGAGGACTGCATCGCATATACCTGTGTCATGTCCCATTGTCCTACAAGTAGCATATCTGGTGGTGGGGCAGAGAGGCAGCATGACCCCAATGGTGGCATGTATTGCATTGTACAGAGAGACACTGAGCACTATTGTGCCCTGGCGCCCAGAGTTTGCACTTGGGGCAGCGGTACTGGGGGCAGTGCTTCTGAAAGTGTCCAAGGGTTCTGCACTGAAAGCAGTGAGTCACTGCTAAGTTCTCTGATGAGATTTCAGGATGGGGTGGAGATGGCAGGACTCATTCTGGAATAGAGATTCTTTGACTGGCAGGGGAGATAGTGGCTGGGCGAGGGACGTGTGCTCTGATCGGAGCTGGAGTGGCAGGTGCAGATGGGGGAGTGGGGTGTTCCTGGAGTGGAGTTTGGAGAATGAGGTCTCGCTCTTCATATTCATTGAGCTCTTTGTCGGTCAAGGTATTATAGATGGGCTGAAAGACTGGCCAAATGTCCTCAGGTTCGAGGGAAACGATGGCGTCATCAAAGCCAACAGTGAGAAGGGCGTCAAGAAGGTGGGAACGTATCTGGTGCATCCCGGTGTGAGCTCCATCAAGGTGAGGGGCAGAGATAGTATGACAATTTGGGAATTGTTTGAGGTAACGGGTGGTTGTGTTCAGTGAGGTGGCAAGGGCGATGAGTGGTTCCAGTCCGACAGTGGACCTGGAGATGGGGCAATGTCCTATAATACAAAGAATAGGAGGGCAAGACAAAAGAGCAGAATAGAGTAAATGTTGTTGAAAATCTGGGAGAAACTTAGCGAAAATGCAACGAGTACTAGCAGCAGCAGTAAACTCTGGATGAGACATGAGGATCTAGTTATGTTGGGCAGCGAGTAGATGTGAGATGGTTTTAGTGAAGACGATGGCAGCTGGGAGGATGGAGACAAGGACGGCGAGTATATAAAGGAAAATGAGGATAGCAATGAACTTTTGCTCAGCCATGGATCAATCAGTATCCATGTGAGCATTTTTATAGTTTGCTAACAACTCCTGTGCTTGATCAAGGTTGCTTTCAGGTTCCCAAGTGTTCTCTGATGTTGGGTAACCTAGCCATTTGATCAAGTATCACCTTCGTAATCCTTTTCCCCTATGGGCCAATACAGCCTCGACTTCGTATTCTTCTTCATTGTTAAGGAGGTCAGGTGGGTGGCGAGGGAAGTTTTCCCCAAATTCAATGGTGGTGCAGTAGGGCGAAAGTAGGGATGCGTGGAATATGTCATGGATCTTCCATGTTGGAGGTAGCTTGAGTCGGTAGGCTACAGGGGAAAGGACTTGGGTGATCTTGAATGGTCCTTCTCTTTTTGGTGCAAGCTTCCTGGAGGGGTAATCAAAGCGGAGGTTAGTGGCTTTCAACCACATCTTATCTCCGACTTTCCAGGGGCAGAACTTGGACATGATCCAATCTTTCATGTACTGTGCAGCTTTCTCATGGGCTGCAAGGGCTTCATCTCGTCCCTTGGAGATCAAGGACAGGCACGTTTCTAAGGCGGAGAGGAAGGTTTTTCCTAGATCAGGATAAGATCTCGGGTGATATCCCATCATAAGGAAGAACGGCATTTCCTTGGTGGTGGAGTGGACTGCGGAGTTATGAGAAAACTCGGCAGTAGGTAGGAGATCAGCCCAGTCCTGTGCTCTTCCCTGGCAGAAGATTCGGAGGTACGTTTCCAGCTTCTGGTTGACGCGTTCCGTCTCTCCATCGGTCTGCAGGTGGTAAGCAGAGGACAGTCTTACATTGAATTTGAGTAATCTTGCCAATTCCAAGGTGAAGGCAGAGGCGAACTGGGGGCCTCTGTCAGAGATGACGGTGTCGTGAAGACTGAAACATGGGAAGATCCGGGAGAAGAACAACTGAGCCACTCCTTCCGCATCAATAGATTTAGAACAAGGGATGAAAATTACCCCCTTCATAAGGCCATGGTTGACCACAACCATTATGGCATCAAAAGCACCCACTCAGGGTAGTCCAGAGATGAGATCAATGGAGATCTGTTGGAAGGGGCAGGTCGCGGTGGAGGAAAGTGGGGACAAGGGTGGTACTGTAGGGTGAGTGTTTACCTTACTTGCCTGGCAGAGGGCACAGCCCGACACATATCTCCTGACATAGGTAGCCATTCCAGGCCACCAGTAGTCACGCGAAAGCTGTTGCTGTGTTCGGAAAACGCCCTTGTGGCCTCCTACTGGGGAGGCGTGGAGGGAAGAGACTAAATCGTGGCAGGCCGGTTCCAGGACAAATAGACAATTTTTGTAGTACAGCTGGCCATCGGTAAACCTCCAATCTAGGAGGGTAGAGTGGGGGAGTAGCAGGAGTTCATCCTTTAGGGCATCTACAGCCTGAAGGACTAATGGGTCTGAGGTGGAGGAAGCTGCTATCTTCTCGGCAAGGGCGAGATCCAAAGTGCGGATGGCGACATGTTCCAGGAGGTACTCATGGAGAGATGCGTCAACCGAAATAATTGTCATCAACTTGTTGTCATCTGAGGTATCTATGTCGTCCTTGCACGAGAGCGCATTTGCCAGTCCCATCTGGGACCCTGGGGTGACTTGCCAGATTATGTCGAAATCCTGTAGAAAAAGGCTCCAATGAGCCTGACACTGTGAGAGGTTCTGAGGGGAACACATATACAAAAGGTTTTTGTGGTCCGTCATAATGGTTACCAGGTGCTTGGTACCTCTGAGATACTGTTGCCATTCTTCTAGAGCTTTGATGACTGCTAATAATTCCCTGTCATAAATGTCATAGTTCCTTTCCACGGGTGCAAGAGTGGAAGAGAAATATGCTACTGGATGCAAGTCACTGTTACCATCAGCTTGCATCAAGACAGCTCCTACTGTGGTGAGGGAGGCATCGGTCATCAACATGAAGGGTTTGTTGGTGTCGGGGAGTGCAAGAACAGGGGCCTGGGTGAAAACCTTCTTCAGAGTTTGGAATGCCATTTCTTGGGCTTCTCCCCATGCCCAAGGTTGTTTTGTTTTGGTGAGGAGGTGTAGCGGGGCAGCCGTGGTGGAGAAGTTTGGTATAAACTTTCTGTAAAAGTTACAGAACCCTATGAACGATCGGACCACTTTTACCGACTGTGGCGCGATCCAACTTGTGATGGCAGAGAGCTTGGTGGGGTCCATCTTGACAACCCCTTCTCTGACTACCATGCCCAGGTATTCTACTTCTGGGGCATCAAATGTACACTTGGAGATCTTCAGGGAAAGGTGGAGTTCCCTAAGTCGTTGTAGGACCTTCTTTGTCCTGTCATGGTGAGTATGAATATTTGCAGAGTGGATTAGTATATCGTCCATATAAATGATCACCCATCCTTGGGCAATATAATCCCTGAATGAATGGTTCATAAAGGCCTGAAATGTCACCGGTGAGTTGCATAGCCCAAAGAACATTGCTGTGGGTTCAAATAACCCAAGCAGGGTGACAAATGCTGCTTTCCATCGGTCTTCCGGTCGGATGAGGATGTTGTTATATCCCCACCACATGTCAAACTTGGTGAAGTACTTGGATCCTTTTAGCTTATCCATGAGGTCGGAGATCAGCAGTAGAGGGTAGGCATTTTTGACTGTATGCCCATTGAGGTACCTGTAATTTTGACAGGGTCTGAGCATGCAACCGAAGCTTAGAATTTATTTTAAAATTCAATTTTTAATACTCATCAGTCAAAATGTTGGTTTTGTACCATAGTGATAATTCATTTCTTAATTTATTTTTTATAAAATTAGAATCCCATCCTTCTTTGGTACAAAGAAGAATGGTGCTGCTTGAGGGGATTTGGATGGAACAATCCTTCCAGTCTTGAGATGTTCCTCTACAAAGCTCTTGCATGCTTCCTGTTCCTGTGGATTCAATGAATAAACTTTAGCTACCTTTGGTATGAAGGTGTTCTTCAGTTCGATGGCATGGTCAAAGGGATGGCTAGGGGGGAGCAGATCATGGGTGTTTTCTGCGAAGATGTCTGCAAATTCTTCAAATTCCTGAGGTAACTTTACCTCTGCCTTCTTGGCATCTGAGGCTATCTGGGTGGATAGGGTGGTTTTGCAAATATACTCTCCTTTGAGCCACCTTTCCCTCTTCTTTAGCCAGCGTTCCGTAGTTTCGTCAGGGTCTGTGTCTAGGAACCTAAGTAGGTATCGTTGTGGTACTGTGTCAGCAGGTTGCGGGGGAGGTCTGGGGTTATCTGGAAGAGTTACCACTCCTTCAGTCCAGCCTATCTTGGGGTTGACTCTTCTGAGCCATGTCATTTCTAAAATGATCTGAGGTCGTCCACAGCCGATGATCATCGGCAAGATCCAGTTGTCATTCTCTCCTATAGAGAGGGTTACGTTAGTGTGTGAGGTAATCATACCTCGGGAGTTCTCTGTTCCATCCACGTTATAAGCCTTGACAGGTTCTATTGCAATGATGGGGGCGCCCAACTTCTTGATAAGGGTGGGGTCGATGAAATTTTCTGTGGCACCACAATCTACCAGAGCGGTGGTTTCGATGGTTTTGGCTCCGTGCTTCAATGTCACTGAGAAGCGTATTGATCTATTGTTACTGGAACTAAGTAGTACAGGAGCGATGATATGAGAGGTGGATGTCGAGGCGGCCTCTCCCTTTAAAAACCCTTACTAACTCCTTCTGGAGCAGTTTCATCTTCTTCGTAGCAGGTCTTCAGGACCGCTAGGACTTTGTCCTTGCTGCAACCTTTCTTTTCAAGGGAGTGGACATACTCCTTGATGGGAGACAACTTTGGTGGTGGTGGAGACAGAGTTTCGATGGCGGCAATGGTGGTGGTTCTGGGGGATTGTGGGGATCTCTTCTTGTAGTTGCTGTGATTCCTGGAAGAACAGCCTTTCCTTTTGCAAATGTAACACAGGTGTTCTCTGATGCAACGGACCTTGTCTGATGGAGACAGCCTGATGGCGTCAATCTCCATGGCATTCAGATCTCTGCCAGTAGAAGTCGGGAACCATCCTCCAGCCCTGATGGACTGGATTAGGTTTTGCTGTTTATGGAACTTCTGGGCATCAGTGATCCATTTGGCCAGGGTGTCAGGGATGGTGGCCTGCATCAATATCAGATTTCCTAGTTTCTCGTCTAGGCCCCTAAGGAACTTTCTGCAGATCTCCCCTTTGTCAGAGATCTTTGCCTTGGCCTGTAAGGAAAGGAAGTCTTGAACATACTCTTGGAATCTGTTGTTGATGGGTCGTGCCGAACTCTTTGTCTGATGTAATCTAGCGTGTTAGCAGCATTCTGCTTTTCCTCGAATGGGACAAATGCTGCGAGAAATTCTTTCTCCAGTGTGGTGAAGTCTTTACCTGTGGCGTTGGTATTGTTCATCTTGTCATACCAGCCCTCTGAGAACTGGACTCTGTGTCCAGCGCTCATCTTGTTAAGCACTGTAAATATTTTGGACTTGTCAGTTGCGAATAAGGATGAGTTGACTGCAAAGTGGCCCTTCATGGCCTTGATCCATCTCGTGGCATCATCTGACTTTCCTGAGAAGTCGGTGGGGAGCGTCGATTTGAGCTCAGTCTTGGACATCATGTCATTGGGTGAGGGTGAACGCGTAAGCGGGGTGTTCCAATCATGTGGTCTTGGGGGTAGGCTTGCTATGTATCTTCTGAAGCTAGCGACGTTTTCGCTAGGGCTGCTGGATGCTTCTAGTTCGCTGGGTGCGTCTATAGCAATACTCTCTTGTTCTTCCTCTGAAGAGTTTTTGTTGTCGTCTGGGATGCGAAATGTGGCTGCTCGGGCTGCTTGCGATAAAGCGCGTATGAGAGGGGATCCTCTCCTATTTCGGGGGTCTTCCTGACGAGGGGTGCTGGCGGAGGAGCCAGTAATCCTGCGAGAGGGGCGTTGGGGATCAATGGTGGGTGAGCTTTCTTAAAGAAGAAGAGGTAGGGGACAAGCCAATTCTTTTGTAACGGTCATGGTTTCCTATTACCAGCGACTTGTCTTCTACCTCTGGGCTATAGGCTGACTTAGACTGGGGAGGCACTCACGGAGAGGCACAACATCCCTGAATAAGTGTAGAAGAGCCTTGGTCAGCGGGACAACTCCTCTGAGTTGGCTGACGATCCGTTCTGTCTCGTAGAATGGTGCTTGACTAGCAGGACGACCCACTCAGGGTTAGCTATCGATTGGAGGATGGACCTTCACTAGGTCAAAGAAAGTACCTAGATGAGGTACTTGGCCACTCTCCTCTTGGTGAGGCGGGCAGGGACGCACTGTACTTCCTGAGAGAAGGGTAGGCAAAGACTGAGAGCTCTCTCCTCTGGTGAGGCAAGTGGATGAGCTTAGCAATAGATAAACCACAAAGGTGTTTAAGAATTGGCTGAGGTCGCCACTACTGTATATGGAGGTTTAAATAATGTCTAACTAGGAGCGGCTGTGTCCACAGCCAATGGTGGTAACCATCTATCAAAGATGGTAGGAAAGGTAACGCGTCACCGATCAAAAGATGGTGATGAAACAAGCTATGCAAAAGATATCAAAAGATGGAAGCTGCGAAGTCTGAATACTATAGTAACAGGATCAGGCGGATATCATCCATGTACAGGATAATCAGGTATGGAACGTATACTTCCCATGTGATCAGTCCCTCCCAAAGTTGAAGAAAGAAAATAAGCAGGAGGTGACCATGAAGAAACAAAACTGTAACATCCAGACCCCTTTTCAAGAGCCTACAGGATTTTCCCTTCGCCTTCTAGTCCATCTGGTACTGTTGCCTCCAGCACCCTCTGGAGTTTCCTTAGTACCCCTCCACATTTAACTCTGAAAACTCCGGACATACATATGTGTCGTGCCCTTGAACAGGTCCGTGTCCTCATATTTTGGAGGATCAGAGTTCCGACAGGAGGAGGAGATGGGGATCGCGACAAGAGTCAAGAGGGTGGGACTAATTTGATATTTGTGCTGAAGTTACACAACGGAATGTACAGAGATTATATACTAGAGATCGGAAGTGAAGTATGCCGGAGCGCAGCATAGGAGCTGTGTTCCAAGACAAGTATTACAAATGTACAATGAAGATGAGTAATACTATAAAAGAGTTCCAGGTCCAGGGATAACTGAATACTGGTCCGAGTACAGCATTGGTCTGAGCAGAGGAGCAGAGCTCTGAGCATGGAGAAACGGAGATGGACTGAGGGGGTCGGAGTTGGCTAGAGTTGGCCGGAGTTGACAGGAGTTGGGGCCAAAGGGGTCAGAGATGGATGGAATGGCACAGGATATGATAGAAGTGAAGTATGCCAGAGCGCAGCATAGGAGCTGTGTTCCAAGATAAGTATTACAAATATACAATAAAGATGAGTAATACTACTAAAGAGTTCCGGGTCTGGGTATAACCCAATACCAGTCCAAGTACAGCATTGGTCCAGTCGGAGGAGCAGAGCTCCGAGCGTGGAGGAACGGAGATGGACTAAGGGGATGAAGTTGGCCAGAGTTGGCCAGAGTTGACAGGAGTTGGGGCCAAAGGGGTCGGAGATGGATGGAATGGCATAGGATATGACAGTGCCTCCCCTTTAAGGCCAAGCCCTCAAGGCCTCAGTAAGCATGGATAGAGCACAGAGCCAGTCTGAAGAAGCGGTCAAGCTTCTATGGAGAGGTTGCACTGATGGAGGGAATAACGGAGTTGCTTACTAGGCCCAAGTCCAAGGTGGAGTACCACACGGAGTTGAATATGACGAAGATTTCATCAGGACCATGCTGAAAACTTGGAATTCTACCACCATCTAGAAAAGCTGCTCCAAAGAAGGCTCCTAGCCTCAGCATAAGAGAGGTAAGGGATGGATATGGAGAGCTTGGAGGGTGCACAAACGGAGGGAATGGATGCCAGAGATGGCAGAGCATGTGAAGGGGTGGCAGCAGAGGTGGTCTGGAGGAGACAGAGTTGGAACACCGGAGAGTGAAAACGGAGGTGAAGAAACTGAAGACAAAAACACAGAGATAGATGACAGAGAAGATAAAAACAGAGACAGAACCAAAAAATGAAGGGCCCCAGAATGGGGGTCAGAGATACCCAGAGAGGGCCAGAGAGAGGAGGAGAAGACAGAGGGTCCTGAAAGGGGATTGGAGGTGCCCAGAGTGGGCTGGAGGAAAGGGAATGTACACCAGATACCGGATGGTTCTAGACACTAGAGATAAAAACAAAGGAGAAATCAGAGAAACCAGAGAAACCTGGAGTTAAAATGGAGCTATAGAAGTCGGAGGGTCCTCAGAGTAGCCCAGAGGGGCCGGAGAAGCAGAGGCGTACTCTAAGGTACCGGAGGATTTGGAAACTAAAGAAAAACAGAAAAAAGAAGGAACCTAATAAAATGAAAAGGGAACAGAGGGAGGAAAAAGCGGAGGTGTACAATGAAGTACCAGAGGTAGTGGAGGAGAAGAGAAGAGAGTACTCCAGAGTATGTCCGGAGTTTTTGGAGTTAGACGCAGAGGGGTACTAAGGAAACTCCAGAGGGTGCTGGAGGACACATGGGGATGTACCACAAGAGTACCAGATGGTCTGGAAGGTGGAGAGAAAATCCTGTAGGCTCTTGAAAAGGGGTCTGGAGGGGACAGACAGAGAAGCCCAAACAAGGAGCCAGAGGATGATGGAGCATGGTTGGACAGGGATGTACCTTGAGGGTACTGAAGATGAGAACAGAGTTGAAGTGGAGGTTTTCGGAGGGGTAACTCTGGAGTTGCTGGAGTTATCGGAGGGTTGTGGTGGTGTTCAGAGGGTTAGGAATAGAGGTACCATAAACATATGGAGGGTTTGGAGGAATGCAGAGGTGTACAACTAGCATACCAGAGATGTTGGAGGGGAGACATGGAAGGGGAAATTGGAGTACCCTAGAGGTACAGGAGGATCTGGAGGTCGGAGGCGACAGGGATAGGTGGAGGTGGGGTTGTGCCTCCCATTTAAGGCCAAGCCCTTGAAGGCCCAAGTGGGACAAAAGAACACTGACCACAAAGTATCTAGGAGGTAAAGAAGAGAAATGAAGGGAAAACAAAAATTATCGGAGTTGTAGCGGACTAAAAGCGGAGTAACGGAGGTAATCGGAGGTAATCGGAGGTAGCAGAGTGCAAGGAAATGCACAACGGAAAGAATAAAAGGAGAACAAAAAGCGGAAATGAACAAATCAAAATATAAAAGAGTGCAAAAGATCAAAGAGCAGAGTAGTCCTAAAAGAGAACTCAATATCAAAGTTGGCAGGAAGCCAAAGGACAATCTTGGTTGGTCCTGGGTGCAGGGAGAAACATCCAGACAAGGCCAGTCGGAGGTCTGCAGGATGAGACTGCAAAGATCCAAGATCTAGGTCAAAGAAAACGGGGAAAACAAGATAAAAGAAAAAGCTAAATGGGACAATGGCTGGTCAGTCCTTAATGCAGGGAGAAATCTGGTCAGAGCCAGTCAGAGGTCTACAGACAGTGACCGCACAAATGTCTGAGGCCTTGGGCAAATCCAGGTGCAACTTCCGGGATTGATTCTGGATGGAGTCCCAGAGTGCAGAAGTTTTGGCATTCAATCTGTGAGGGTGTTAGACGAAGGTGCAGCTTCTTAATCCTATTTGATCAATGGATCAATTATTAGGTGAGTGTGCTGTGTCCTAAACAAAACAAACATCAATGAATCCAAAGAGGTTGACCTGAAGGTCACGGAGGTGGATTGCCCCAAGGGAGAAGAGGAAAACAGAATGGTCTGGAGTCAAGTGGAGTTCGTCGGAGTTGACAGAGAACTGTCAAGAACAGAAGTAAGGAGAGAGAAAAAGAGAAACATAAGTGGAGGGCGAAAGTAACAGAATGGAATGGACTGAAGTGGACAAACCATGAGGGGCAAAAATGGAAAACTACAAAAGGAATAGATGAGAGGAATGTAAATGTAATTGGAGGGCTCTGGAGTTCTCTGGAGTTCATCAGAGTTGACAGGAATTGTCAACAATGAAAACAAACAAATGGTTAGAAAGAAGTAAAGCAAAGAAAAACAAAGGTGTCGGAGTGGTCTAAAATGGACCTAAGGAACTGCTGGAGTGGGCAGCAATGGAGAGAAGGAACACAAGAAGAGTGCAGGGAGAAGGGTCCGCAGTTTTCGGAGAAAATTGGAGCTGGGTGGGGGTACCTTCAGACTTTTGGTCCTTAGGTTCAGAGGAGCAGAGTGCAAGGCTGGAGCGACCAGAGCGATGAGCCATTGCAGTGCTAAAAAGGAAATGAAGTGACCTGTGAAGAAAAACAAAGGGGGACCCAAAAGGGTCAAATGCCATGTTGGCTAGGAATGCTGAAGCTGGCAGTGGAGTGAACAGAGGTAGCTTTGGACTTGGGGTCCAAAGATGGTGGAGGTAGCAGAGTTGGATGTTGAGGATGAGGGATGGTTGGATGTTCCAGAGGGTGACTTTCTTTTCTGAGGTCTCCTGCCTTCCTCCAGTGTGAGACTGGAGGTGGCAGACAAGTTGGACTAGGCCATTACTCATGCATGTGCACACTTAGTGCAATGACAACAACAGGGAGTGAGAGGTGAGGAAGTCCAGAGGCCATGGCGATTCCAGAGTGCACTCCGGAGCGGAGTCAACAGAGATGGAAGTGGAGGTTCCAGAGGTGCAGGGGGTTTGGCATTCCATTTTGCAGGGGTTGGACAAAGTGCTGCTCATATCCCAATTACTCAACGGAGTATCATGGATGAGTCACCATGTCCTACAACCAACAAGAGGGAACCCAAGGAGGTGACTTGAAGGTCAGAGGTGGTTTCACCAGAGGGCATGGGAGGAGAAGTCTGCAATGTATAGAGTGAAGAGAAGAGACCTGCCAAGGGGGCAGAGTCCAGTTGGAGTTTGGAGGTATGGAGAACTAGAAGAAGTGGGGGCTATCAAGAGGATAGTGAGAAGTAGTCAGAGTTCAGAGTAATGACAGGGCATGTGGTGCACAGTTGGGTTTGATGTGAATCCGAGAGTGTGCCGAGGTCATGACAGGTGGTCGTAATAATGTGAGGTCAGAAACAAGAGGGAATGGAGACCTGCTCAAGAGGGAGCACGAATATACTGTTAAGTCCAGACTCTCCGGACTCAAGTCTGATTGGAGGTCCAACAGGAGAAGGGAGAACAAGAGTGAGGAGGGTGGACTAATTTGATATTTGTGCTAAAGTTACATGACAGAATGTACAGAGATTATATACTAGAAACCGGAAGTGAAGTATGCTGGAGTGCAGCATAGGAGCTGTGTTCCAAGACAAGTATTACAAATGTACAATGAAGATGAGTAACACTACTAAAGAGTTCCAGGTCTGGGTATAACCCAATACTGGTCTGAGTATAGCATTGGTCTGGTTGGAGGAGCAGAGCTCCGAGCATGGAGGAATGGAGATGGACTAAGGGGACGGAGTTGGCTGAAGTTGGCTGGAGTTGACAGAAGTTGGGGCCAAAGGGGTTGGAGATGGATGGAATGGCACGGGATATGACAGATACCTTAGAGCACTTTTAGGCTTCCTTCACCACTTTTGGCATCTCATCTCCCTTATGTTTACCTCTAATGAGACTCCTCTTTCTGTTTTTCCTCTGTATATCCAGTCCACACCTTCTGACTTTCTCTGTTCTCTATACCATTCCAGTACCCCTCCACTTCTCCTATTCCTCTCCATTCATCTCCAGTACCTTATGGTACATCTCTGATTCTCCTTTCTCTTCTCTCATATGCCTATTCTGGGCATTCTTTGTTTTCTTTGCTTTCTGTCCCCATTTAATATTGGACTACTTACCCCTCTTATCTGTTCATCCTCTTTTCCTTCTGTATTCATTCCCTTTTTCTTTGAAACCTTTGGTGCGCTTGCTGTATGCTTCCACTGTTAAATCGTCCCAGACTCTCTGGACTCAAGTCCAATTGGAGGTCCGGAGGTGCTGAGGGGTGGTTGACGAAGTTCATCTCAGAGTTGGACCAAAGTCTGGAGCAGAGGTGTTGGAGCAAAGTTGCATGAAAAGGACGTCGGCGTAGGATTTATGTGTCATGCCCTTGAACAGGTCCATGTTCTCGTATTTCGGAGGAGCGGAGTTCTGACAGGAGGAGGAGGGGATCACGACAAGAATTAGGAGAGTGGGAATTAAGTCGATATTTGTGCTAAGGTTACACAACCGAGGTACATAGGCTTTATACTAAAAGATAAACAGGGACATCAAGGATGTCAGGGAGTGAGTGATATAATATCAAGGGTCCATAAGGGACCAAGAAGGGATGAGGGAAGTGAAGGAAAGTACAAATGGAATGTATGAAATGATATCCAGGTCCAAAGTATAGCTGAGTCCCTGTGCAAGCACAGCCTTGGTTCAGAGTGGAGGAGTGGAGGTCTGAGCGTGGAGAAAGCAGAGGTGGACTGAGGGTGACAGAGGTGACCAGAGTTGGTCGGAGATGGGGCCAGAGAAGGCGGAGATGGATGGAATGTCATGGATATGACATCCACTCACCTCTGGTACCCTTGGGGTACATCTCCACCCTTATCTGTCAACTCCAGAGCTATTTCCAGAGCTCTCCGTCCTCTTCCCTCCTGTTTTTGTCCTTTTCTCCTCTGTTTGTCACTGTATGTTTCTTATCCTTTCTCCCTCTGCCAGTTTTCAGTATTGTACTACTTACACCTCAGTCTTCCTTCACCTCCAGCCTCCTCCAAGGCACTTTGGACTTCTTCTGCTTTTCCTTCATTTTCAGATCCCCTTGTTTTCTGGTCTATTACTGGAGTGCTCTGTTTTCTATATTATGTTCCTTCTCTTCTCCATTCACTGCTGTTTCTCCTTTCTTCTCTGTTCCTTCTATTTCTGCTCCTGTTAAACACTGGGGACAAACTCTGGACTAACTCCAGACTTTGGAGTTAGGTTAGTCGAATGGGACTTGGCTTCACCTTATGTGGTACACCTTTGCAGAAAGTCTGGTGTTCCGAATTTGCAGAGGGTCAGAGTTCGGAGGAGAGTCTCAGACTCAAGACAAGAGGAGAATGTCTGATTAAGATGAGGTTAAGTTGAGATTTGAACTGAGGTATCTACAGACAAAAGTAGAGACTTTATATACTAAGAGAGATGAGATCGGGTAAGTCTTCAATATGCACAGGCACAGAGGTAACTATGTAAGTGAAATGGAAGTTAAGATGAGACATTGAGATAGAATGGGAATAGAGATGTCAAGATGAAATGGAAATGGAGATGTCATAGTGGAACATACAAAGATGTCAAGATAGAACATAAAGGAAAAGGTCCAAAGTCAAAGTCTATGATATTGAGCAAGAATGAACCGGAGGATCAATGGAGTTGATCTGGAGTTGAGAACATGCACACGACCGGGGGAACTGGTCTGGAGTTGGACGGGATATGACAGCTCCTCTGCCTCTTTTCTGCTCTCCTTCTCTGTATCTGTATTTCTTCCTCTGCTTTCACTCCAGACTATTGTCATTGTTTGTCCTTCCTCATTTGAACCCTTGTAGTTACCTCTGGTCCCATCTTCAAGATCCTTCTTTTCCTCTCCATTTCTCTTCATTTCCTTTTCTGTATTCTCTGCTCATTTCCTCTTTTCTTTTCTCCAGCATTCCAGCATCCCCTCTGCACTCCTCCACTGCCACCTCTGCACACTCTGCTGCCTCTGGCACCTGTCATATCCATGACATCCCATCCATCTCTGCCTCCTCCAGCCCCATCTCCGACCAACTCTGGTCACCTCCATCACCCTCACTCAGTCCACCTCCGCTTCCTCCACACTCAGACCTTCACTCCTCCACTCTGGACCAAGGCTGTGCTTGCACAGGGACTCGACTATAATTTGAACCTGGATATCATTTCGTACATTCCATTTGTACTTCCCTTTGCTTTCCTCATCCCTTCTTGGTCCCTTATGGACCCTTGATATTATATCACTCATTCCCTGACATCCTTGATGTCCCTGTATATCTTTTAGTATAACACCTATGTACCTCTGTTGTATAACCTTAGCACGAATATCAACCAAAAGTCCCCCACCTCCTCTCATTTTGCGATCACTCCTCCTCCTTTCCAGAACTCTGGTCGGACTTGAGTCCGGAGAGACAGGCATTTAACAGTATATTCATACTCACATTTGAACAGGTCTCCATTCCTTCAGTTTCCCTTCACATCATTATGACACCTCTGATGTCCTCCACATGGGCCAGGATTTATCTTAAATCTGACCATGCCCTTATGGAGTTATGCCCTCTCACTTCTGTTTTGTACTTTGACCCTCCATTAGGATCTCCACATGGGCTGCTGGGATTCATTCTGAACCCAATCATGCCCTATGGAGTTACCTCACGACCTCACCTCCAACTGACTCTGCCCCTTTGGCAAGTCTCCTTTGGGCTACCCCTTGTGGTACCTCTGAACTCTGTTCTATCCTGCCTTTCAGCAGCCCTTTTTATCTCCGTTTCTCTTTTGCCCTCTTGGGCATTTTTTGTTCTTTACCTATTGAAGCTCCGTCTTCACTCTGCCTCTTCAGCAACCTTTCTTCTCCATTCTTTCATACCTATTTTCATGAACTCAATTTCTCTGAACCTCCAATTCACCTCCAGTGCTTCAGAGGCCCTTCCTTCTCCTCTTCTTCAACTGCCGCTATTATTAGACATTTTTAGTCGTTCCTTTATTCCCTCTGTACCTCCGGTTGACTCCGCCTTTCAGCAAGTCACCTTTTCCTCTGTTGTAGACTTTTCCTTTCTCCTACCTCTGGCAAATCACCTCTGATGTTTTTGTCACCTCCTTGGATTCTAACTTTTGTTGGTTTCAGAACAGCCAGCTTGCCATGATACTCCATTGAGTAATTGGCAATGAGCAGCACTTCATTTGCGACCCATACAAGATAAGAAATGCCAAGCCCTCCACTACTCTGGGCTTCCGGGGCCTCCGCCTTTGTGCTCTGCCCCACTGCCTCTGGATAGCACTCCAGATTTGGCATGGCACCTTGGACTTACTGCAGTCCAGTCCGCAGTTGACCTCCAGTCACTTAATGGGGGAAGGCAGAACACCTGGATAGGAAAGTCACCCTGCAACATTCAACTGCACCCCCAACCCTCACCATCCACCTCCGACCTTTCTGCACCTAAGGACCCCAAGTCCGAAGGTAGTCCGCTTCTCTG
>JBBPKI010000953.1:0-16168 GCA_038089155.1 Nevesoporus exiguus
GGGCAAATTTCTCGTAGATACATATGCATACGGTTATCTTTCGATCTGCCACCCGCTCTGGTTTCCAAGTGGATGTGTAAGTGACACGCAGAAAATGTGGGATGCAAGCAGTATCGTGGATGGTTGAGAGTGGACAACTTAATGCAAAGGAGGAATTACACATTCAGCGGCAAGGTCGGTCGGACTTCGTAAATGTTTGTGTTCGATACCGAGGAGTCCGGGATCAGAGGATGCAGGTCGTGGAACGTAGTCGATCGAGTGGCTGGGCTGCCAAGGGAGACTGTCTGGTAGAGGACAGCCCTTAGAATGTGAAGAGATAGATGGGTCGATTTGCTTGTGTCGTTAGACGTCTGACCTCAGACGTTAAACAGAGTTTTGCCGAGCACGGTAAATCCGCTCTGTTACGAAGCCCAGAGATGTAGCACCAAGTGCTACCGGGTCTGGCACTGTAAGCTTGTTCAGACAGTAAATCTTGACCAGCTACTCACCAGCTCGCCCGTGTTGTGGTGCAAGTACTGTGAATGTGACTTAGATTTTCTCATGAACTTGAAGTCTACCGTTGAATGCTGATGGAACGGTGCTTGTCTAGTCTAGTACCATAGCACACCCTCGCCTGTGGGGTCAGCAATTCATGGTTACAGTGTGTCTCTGGCAGTGGATCAAGGAACATTTCATTTCCTGGATAACCCCTGTTGGCTTTGGCTGCGACGTGAAAACAGACGTCACTAGCGCTAATCAAGCCGTTGTTTAAGTAACCTCCACTTAGTACTTACCTCGGCGCCAGTTGGGATAAAGCTCCCTTGCTGAGTCAGCTCCTCCGGGCCGAAATTCAGAAGTCCAACAAGCCTCGACTGTCACTGTATCTCACGCATTAACCTTTTGACCCGGTGAGTAAACATGCGTTCTTACTTCCCATCCATGTACCATGTTTTAAGGTTAATTCATAGCGGCACGAAGGGTAGAGCATCCTTCAGGCCTACCTTCTTCTACACATATCCTTGTCCGTCATAGCTCTTTGGAGTTGGTTGTCGTCAGTACCCACACAATGTATGAGTGGGCCACTACGTGCACCTACGCACTTGGGTGTCTTGTTACTCTGTATATCGGGCGACGAGCTCTCTGGAGTCACACTTCTCATCCTTTGCCTCCTGGGCCACTCAGAATTCCATGGGTCGGTAACATTGTCGGTATCAACAAAGATGCTCCGTGGTTGACATATGCCGAGTGGGCGAGAACATATGGTAGGTTCTATTGTGTTCAGCTCCGCGTCTTCTAATGAAGTCGTTGCCCATATACATAGGTGACCTGGTCTATTGTCAGTTGTTGGGGAAAGATATCATCATTATCAACTCGGAGGAGATCGCGAAAGATATTCTGGAGAAGCGAGCGAGGAACTATTCAGACCGTCCAGTCTTCGTCACTAATGAATTGTGAGGAGTTCATTTGTGTTTGTAATACTAAACTAAATCCACTTTCCAAGGTGCGGATTGGATTATAATTCTGTTGCATTGCCATATGGCGACCGGTGGCGATTGCACCGGAGATTTTTTCATCAGACCTTTCGACTCGAGATGGTACCTAGATTCAGGCCTCATCAACACCGTAGGGCATGCCATCTCCTCCGCCAATTGTTCAACACTCCTAACCAGCTCAGTGACCATGTGTTCGAGTGAGTGTTTAAAATTATGATTGCAGTACTGAGCCTACCCCACCGCTTCATTGAGATATACAGCATCAATCATTCTGAACAGCGTGTATAACTATGATCCAGCATCTCGCAAGGATGATCTTGTTGAGATGATGGCAAATGTATTGGCCATTATTCTGCGTGCACTGCGACCCGACACTGCCGTGATCGTCGGAGCCTTCCCATGGTGTGAGTTGATTGCGTTCTTGTGTCTTGCTCAGTCATGAGACCAATCCGCGCAAAGTGCTTTATCTCCCGTCATGGCTACCTGGCATGTCGTTCAAGACAGAAATGGCAGCAGCCCGCACACATTCAAAGCAGTACGTCGAGCGTCCATTTGAGTATTCTCTTCAAAAGATGGTAATGGTTAGTTTGATTACTTTGTGCATGAGTTGAACAATTGCTAGCAAAGCGGTAGCGTCGAGCCGTCGATGGTGCACGATGCATTTCGACACATGGAAGAGAATAGGATTCCCCCTGAAGAATCATGGATGGAAGCACTCAGAGGAGCATCTGCCACCGCGTTTTTGGGTGCGTAGTTCAGCCTCCCCACAGGACCGTTTACTGATACAAGTGATATGGTTGTCAGCTGCATCAGAGTCTGTGGGTGGCTGTATTTGTGGACCATAACTACTGACAATTAAACACAAGATAGTCCAACTCGGTCTTGATGACATTCTTCCTTCTGATGATGACCAACCCAGAAGCACAGGTGAAGGCACAATCACAAATTGATGCTGTAGTGGGCAAGGACAGATTGCCGACATTGGATGACAGGTCTTTGTTACCTTTCATAGATGCTATTTTCTGGGAAACGCTGAGATATAGCCCTGTCACTCCAATGTGTGAGCACCTCGTTCCTAAGTTTTTTTCATCGCTGATTTGCCTGAGTTACTCAGCGGTTCCGCATACTGCTGTTGATGACGACATATATGGCGGATACCTGATTCCAAAAGGTGACTAGTGGAAATTTTTCTTTTGACGACTGATCATCTAACGATGTGTCATTTGAGGTGCTATGATCTTGGCAAATCTCTGGTTTGTTTCTTGGTTCCCTTCTAACGGAGCTCATTGACTTATCTTGCCAAGGTCAATGGCACATGACGAATCCAGATTCCCAGATGCGCACTCGTTCATACCTGAACGATTCCTCAACGACGATGGTTCGCTCAAGCCAAACGAAGTGGAACACATTACGTTTGGATTCGGTCGACGTATTTGCGTTGGCAGATACTTTGCAGACACGTCTGTGTGGGCAGTCATCGCTAGGGTGTTAGCCGTGTTCAAGATATTGAGACCCCTGGACGAGAACGGGGCCGAGGTCTCTGTGGAACCGAAGTTTTTTAACGGACTCGCGGTGTGAGTGATGCAGATTTGGCAACAGACGTTCGCTTCGTTGCCGATCTGATCCGGTCTTGGACTCGAAGGTGGTGCTGACACTGCTCATTTCTTTGTATAGACATCCGCTCCCATTTCAGTGCAGGATCGTACCTAGGTTTCCGGAGATGGACAGGGAGAAATTGGAGCAGCTGATCTCTTCTAGCTCTGCCTGATGCAATCATTTACCTTTTTTTGGCTCGCAGTCATCATCGCCTGTTGGAGATCAGCCCGCCTACCGTACATACTACATTCCTGATCCTACACTCATTATGTTTCCTGTTTCGGACTACCGTTACTTTAACAACTCCGCTCGCCCTCGCTCCCTCCAGTCCTTTACCACAGACTGGAGGTGGACTCGTACTCAACGCTCGTTACAGACACTCTATACTCACATCATGTATAGACTAATAGTCTCTACCATTAGCGCGTTACCCTCCGTTATCGTCGACGAAGATCTCCATCAGGCACATGGGATGTCTACCATGGAAATGGCTCGCTTGGTTTCCCTTTGACTAGTGCGCATGGAAGACGATGGGAGTCGAGAAATACTGTGAATTATCAAGGACAACATAAGCACGAAGCGAGAAGGATCACATGTTCGGTGGCAAGGGCGATTGAACCTGGTAAGTGTTTGTTTTTAACATTAAAGAGTCTGGCATGATCAGAGTGTAAAAGGGACGTCGATGTCCGTAAGGACTATAGTACATGAAGTCCAATCTAGTTAAAATTTCACTATCAAGAGTTGGGAGGGCATGGAAATTGCTGATGCAAGTACCGGTCAATCACTGTAGGGGAGGTGAAGAAATTGCAGAAGAAGACACTGGCTTCGACGTTCGTCAGCCATGTATATGAAGGCATTGGGTGGGAGAAAGAGACAAACCTTTACAGCTGCCAATGCTGCTCTCAAGCCGACCAGGTAGTACGGTAAAAGTCAGCGTACTTGAATCTCTTCTTGATCTGCTTCAGGAGATACCAGCCAGGTGTGCAGTATGTAACATGGTTCCTGGTCAATCCACCCTTGTTGTGTTCAGAATGGAGTTGGCCTGCGATGCGAGCCTTGCCGTTCTTCATGCGCCAGACGAGGGAGCCTGAGTCTCCTTTAGCGGAGAAGACCTCAAAAGCCTTGTCGCCCATGTTGTAGATACCGAGCTCGACAGACTCGACGCCGACTTCATTCTGAGTGAAGGAAACGAGGCCGGCGTAACGTCCGACGGTGAGGTCGGTAGCGTTGCCGTCTTTGCCGACCATCAAGCAGCGCTGGCCTTCGCTGTCGAACTCTGCAGGGTGAGCAAGGTCCTCCTCCGTGGTGCAGCCCTCGATCCAGAGCTTTCCTTCGTCGGGAAACTTAAACGTGGTCGGACCACCACCGACAGGATAGAACGTGACTGTAAGGTCTCGAGGAGTGTACTTGGATCCTGAATAAAGTTGTTTTCGTTCGACGAAGTGAATACGAGAAAGATAAGCCGAAACACACCGAGATCAACGACGTTACCCTCGAACCCATCCCTAACCTTCGCCTCAGTAGCCAGGAACGCAGCCCAATCCGAAGTATATAGTGTGCCATCCACGTCGACCGAGATGGCTGCCGCGTATTGAACGTACCCTATGTCGCGGTGGAGCTTGACGTGGGATCAGTTTGTCATGACGACGCCGCGGAGGGCCTCGAGATCGGCGCTAGCGCCGACCTCGTCGTCCAATTGGCGCTGCTTCGCCTTGATCGCTCTCTCGTTCTCCGCGTCTTGCGTCTCCTTCGCCCACAGTTTGATGATATCTCGGGCCTAAAGGTCGGCAAGAATGCCATGACGAACAATGGCGTTGTTGATCTCGTCCAGGCCACGCTCGAATCGACGCATTCCGCACAATCTCACATGGTCCTTGGGTGCGCCGCCTCTGTGCTCGTAATCAACCGTGGGGTCTTTGCGCAGGACATGGCAGTTGCTGACTCCGTAGACTTTTTTGCTGACGTTGCCATCCTTGTCTTTGTTCTCATGGAACCAGAGCGTAAGAGTGCCCTGAGAATCCTCCTCCCCCATTTCTTCGGTTGCAATGGAAACGCCGTGAAGAGGAGTAAGGAAGCGACGGACGTAATGGGTAGAGTTGCTACTGTCGACATGGCGCATAAGGGGGGACCTGCCAGCCTCTGCGGGACTGCCTCACGCCATTCTACTACAGCATCATCGACTCCGTCCCTCCGCAGAAGGGTAAGGATCTCTTGGGAGACCTCGTGAGCCGTATCTGCAGAGGTAGAACCTGGAATGACGCCGACCCAGATGACGACGGGACCAAGACTCCCCTTCACCCCCTCCCAGCGGTGCATGGGTGAAGAAACAGGCCGGGTCGATGGATGACCAGCGGATCTTCTGAGCCTTGACTAGGTCACGAATCTGGGGACCGACAGTATCCCAGACATTATTCAGCAGGATGTCGAAGACTTTGCGGAGGGATTTGACGGGGAGATGGGTATGTCTGCCGACGGACTTGGGGAAGAGCGTAGTGAGGAAGTTCGAACGGTACACGAGTTCCGGGTGGTCGCCATCTCCGGTGATGCCATTATAATAGGTCATTCTCTCGTACACATCAGGAGCGTACTCAGAGATGGCAGTGGTTTCGCTGGCGAAGGTGAGGGTGGAGAGATTGGACACCATAGTCCCATCACTTAGAGCCGGGTGGCCAGGAAAGCAAGGCGAGCTGGAGCCCTTGCGTTCCTGGCCCTTGAGGTTGATGCATTCAAGAGTGAGGAGGGAGAGGTCTGGACAGAAGGTGGTAAGTGTAGTATGTACACGGAAAGAAGTTAAAGAACTCACTCAGCAGCTGTGGGTGCTCTCTCATAATCTTGACCACCTGCTTTGCGAGTTCAGATACTCCTACAAGGGAGCTAGTAAGTATGGCGTAGATTGTACGAGGAGAAGGACGAGGAGTCTCCCCTCAGGGGACTAACTAACGCTAACGGCAACTGGAAGGTATGCCCTCGATGTGCAAAGAGACTAAGAAACTCACTTTTGCCTAGAAGACCGGCTTTTTCCAGTTGAGTATCTGTGAATGGGAAAGCTTCGAGACGTCAGTGCGGAATAGACAACGGGAGAAACAATGGGGCTCACTGGGAGGATTCATAATGAAGCCGTAAACGCAGTGTTGAGCAAAGACGGGGACGCAGAGTGGGTTGGGGATGAGAAGAAGCGATGGGCCTCTTATATGCTGGAACACACGCTGCCAAGTCCGTGATTTTGGAAGGCATGAACAGACGCACAGGTCATGCCTACGTCATACAGGCGCTTTTGATCTTGTCAGCCGCCGTCGCCTACGCCACACTATTACCCACTCACTGATATGGATGGGCATGGGTTCAAGTAACCTGCCCAGGTACCGGGTGGGGTACATAGGCTGGGTGCGGGGCCCGGGCGCGGGTCAACATTGCCTGTACATCACAAAAGTTGCAGAATTATGGCATTACCCGACAAGGAATGTCACGCTCGTCACATGTGTGGATGTCACTGCTGTGCTATGTTGATGATGCCAGGATGCCAATAGACACTGTTGTTCAGATTACAGGTACGCTCCAATCAATCCATTCTTACCGTTCTCCACATCACCACTTCCAGTTCTTGCCGCCAACTCCCTCGTCAAACGCGAGGTCTTTAAGTCTCCCTGACCCGTTTCCCGTGGTATCTGTCGACGGCATTCAGACTTATACCACAAATACAATCAAGCATACCATTTCTCCTGCATGGAACCAACATTTTGATACGTCAGTCTTCTTTTTCGTTTTGGCGCACGTTCTTACGATTCCTTACTGTTGCTGCATATAGTACTATTCGATGTGCCTCTACTATAGTTATCCAGATATTTGACCAGAAGAGGTTCAGAAGGAGGGATCAGGGGTTTCGTCAAGGATACCATAAACGCGAAGCGAGAGGTGTTGGAGTTCATCCCGTTTCCTAGTACATACTTAGTATTCTTTCGTACTTACATTAGGTTACCATATTTGGACGACAGCGTCCATTGACTCGCGCGTCCGCCTGTCACGCTTTCTCCTGGAGGTAAGCACCTACTGTACACTACACAATAGTCACTTATTCACGTACTATAGTCCTTACAGACTCGTGTTATAGGTAACTACCAATATAGTTTCGTATAACGTCGACTGAAGTCCTTACAGATTCGTGTTATAGATCGACGTCCCTTTTATCATGAAGGGTCACACGTTCGGCGGCAAGGGCGATTGGACCTGGTAGGTGTTTGTTTTCAACATTGAGGAGTCTGGCATAATCGGAGAACACTAAGACCGAAGGTAGTGCGAAAAAGCTCGGTAAGTCTGGAGAACCATCTGCTGGAGAGTAATCATTGGACCTTGGAGAGGCAACCGCCAAATTTATTTGGTTGTGTCGTCACAAATCCGGTGTTAAATAATATGCCAAGGCTGGGTACCGTGAAACCCCATGAAGAAGTACGGGTGAGATGTAGCAGCAGGCACTGCCGTTTCCGGTAGCGAAGGCTTGATTCCATTCCAAAGGCCTGTCTGGCAGCAAATTCTCGACTAGATGCCCACCAGCTCGCCCGAGTTGTAGTGTAAATACTATGAATTGGACTCGGAAACTTTCCTCTTGAAGTCTGTCGTCAAATGGAAAGACGCGGCACTAATGGTGACTCCAGGGGGGACTGACACCTACTATCACCAGAGGACGACAGCGAAGGTCGAGTTGAAACCATGTCTATCGAGATTGGTGCCTCGTCGCAAGTCGATAATCTCGAAACCGATCCGATCGATCAAAGTTAGGGGAAAGAGCCAGCTCTAGGGAAATAGATCCGAGTGTAAAGATCTGCCCTGATCTATAATCCAGCAGTGGATTTGCCTCGTTCCCCGCACTCTTTCCCCAATCACACCTTCTTTCGCTCGGTTGACCCCCCCGGAAATTATACTTGTGGTCAGATTTGGACATTGTTAGCTTCTGGGAGAGCCGGTTCTGCTCTCATCTCCAACGACGGCGCTGTTAAGTCGTCTGTAACTACGTGATGCTCCGATCGGCCAATGGGGAAGCTCGCATTATTGCACCTTGATATCCAAGAATCAGTCGATTCGCATTGTCTGGTAGAGTATTAAAATGTCATATAACGAACTCCCTGGGAGATAAATAGGCTTGCGCGGGGCCAGGCGTTGCGAAGTCATCGTCCCCGCCATGAGTCAAACCGAGGCTGAAAAGCAGTTTCATACATCCTCCGCGTTCGTGCTCCCATCCGGGCACACTGCTTGGCAGATCAAAAATGACTACCCTCGATCCTCCGACATGCCTCCCTCGGAAGTTAAGCCGTGGCTCGGCGTAGACTTCAGGACCGATCCAAAGGAATATTGCAACCTGCTCAAGGAATACATTTTCCAAGGAAATACAGAGAACGATTTCGTCGTCCAAAAGAATACAGTAATTTCTCCGGAACGACTTGTCCGCTCAGTTCACTGACAGCTCTATGTTAGGTGCGCAGTTGGTACCATCCACCATGGTTGCACTGGGGGCCCAGAGGTCGCGAGCCACTCAACGGGTTCACCTTTGGAGGCTATCTCGAAAAGGGTTACCTTGCAGAAGGGCAGAAACAAACGGCCCAAGGATGGTTATGCAGCTACTTCAACTGGGAAGGTCAGCCTGAGTGCCACGAAACAGTAGTTTTTCGCGTTCTAACTTCGACCTTTCGACAGCTGCCACGATTCTGGGGGACATGTGGCACGATCCAAACAACCCCAAGTGGGACAAACATCTCGATTTCCCTATCGGATCTGTTATCTGCGAGCTTATCTTCTGTGATGTTGTCCCGGACCAGGTACCCATTGCAAAATGGGCCCCTAAATTCGAAGCTTGTGTCGGCACGATTCCGCCTGACAGGAGGCCAGGGGATGAAACCCCTCCACAGCGGCCCGGAGGTGTGGGGGTGGTCAAAACCCTTTATCTCGTCCAGGCCGACTTCGTTGCACGCGACAGTCGTTCGCCTATCGGTTGGGTGTTCGGCACCTATGCATGCGATGGTAGGGAGCAGGTTTCTAACGTAAGCAACACGGTCTGAGTATCTGAACCATCATTGAGATTGAAACCTTTTGGGACGCCTCATAAGTCGTGGGATAACGTCTTTCCGATCGGGCTTCAGTGGGGCAATGATCCAGAACTACTTCAGAAGCAGTATGACGAGGAAAAGCGGCCCGTACAACTGTGGAAAAATCCCGTCGCAATGGAATTGGTCGATGTGCTTAAAGGAGACAGGCCGTGGTTGGGTTGGCACGAACGCCTGAACGGGTACGTTCTTGACGTGTTCTGTGCTGCAGGACAGCCCTAAGATTTGATCAGTCTAGCTGATGACTTTATGGGAACCTGCACATCTTGTCATGCGACAGCTCAGCTCAACCCACCATACCGTGATCGTACCCCGCTGATTCAAGATCCTATACCCCAGCTCAAGGATGAAAAATGGGTCCAAGGCTACGAGGAGGTAGAGAGGATATGGTAAGTGGGGCATCTCGCGCTTCGTCGCCACGGGCCTTACATAGGGTCTTAGGTTCCGCAACCTTCCGCATGGAACTCCGTTCGACGACGACTCTTTGTCCGCCGACTACAACCTTCATGCTGAATTTGCCTATAGGAACTATTTGGAGTGGAAGGGGAAGCGAGAACACAAGTGGATACCGAAGTTCTTCTCACATTAACGCTGTCCCCAGTGCTGGTCTACCTTGATCCGCCCCGAGTGGCATGTTCAGCATGTAATCGTAGCTCAGTCTCACCCATGGTTTCTCGTCTATGTACTCTGTTGCGTTGGTTATTCCTTCGCGCAAGGTTTGTACGCGGTCGTCCAGGCAGGTCTCTTGACCGTATCTTGTGTTGAAACAATGAATGGGGTAATGTTGCAAACCAATTAGCACAGAAGCCAGAAATTGGATAAGGGCGCCTGATCTGTCACTGTAGATGGCTACCGTCAGCAGTTGCATATGATGTCACCGCGGTCCGTCTGTCAGACCTTCAAGTACGATGAAACAAGCATCTCGCACCACAGACATTGGGATTTTTTACAGGACTTGAATGGATCGCTCCAATGCACTCGTACTGTGTCAAATGCCAATTACCCATTTTCCGGTCGGGAGGTTGCACCCTAGCAACACATAGAATTGATCACTTCGTCGGTAATAACCAAATAAAGCAATTCTCGTTTCAGGTCTCCCCAACACAAATCAAAAGTGTGTTCACAACCACCCTCCTGACTCATTAATTAGTGCACCCTTCGGGGTTGCACACGATAAAATTGGAACGATACAGAGAAGATTAGCATGGCCCCTGCACAAGGATGACACGCTTTTCCGGAGTGGTAGACCTACGGGTCTCAATATTTATTGCTCTTTTTGCTTTGAGTTCTCTAATTTACACGAATCATCGCCAGCTCTCAACAACGCCCTCCTATCCTCTTCGTACAACACAACCATTGGTTCTAGAGGCCACCTTTCGACCCAGGCATTGTTATAGTCTACCTCAACACCACTCGACGACGTGCGGTACGCGCGTTACTACCGCCCGTGCACTTGGTGTATGATAAATGGAACCAACTTTATCAAAGGACATACTCTGTATATACACGATCTTTTCCTCGAGCTCCAGCCTCAGTGTCCTCGATCGCTCATCCCGCCGCCCCGTCCGTTATGGATGGCCGGAAGCTTCGTTGATGTCCTTGTCGCGAAGAGAGCTTACTTTTGAGAGCCTTTGCCTCAAATATGCCGACAAGATGGCTGCATCCCCGTCGTACCAATCCGCACCACGCTGCAACAGGGGATGAAGACGCTACCTGAGCCAGGGTTTCCACAAGGTTAGAGTGAGACTCTGGGAAGTGGAGAACACTGTAAGAAAGGGGGGAACTAAAGACCTTCACTGGATCAAAAATAGGCAGCATGCTGAAGTATTGTCTTCTTGTTGGCGCATGTGATTTACTTCTCCTTGAACCTGCTACTCCTTGGAACGATGATCCCGGGGCCAGATTGGATGGGATTGTCGAAGGGTGCGCGCAGCACCAATATGCCCCAAGTAGCTCTTTAGGTTAGATGGCGATTGAGTATATAGGAGACTGCGGAGAAGAAGTGATGGTACAGGTCATCAACACCGCATCTAACCCTTTGACAGGGGGAGACTAATTTGCTGTCTGTCAAGATGGGCGAGGAAGGTCGGAGCGATGAATAGTCAGGTCAAACTTCTTTGACGAAATCGAATGGTTATGTACTGCACAGTACTGTTCTCGCCAGGCTTGGACGTGTCATTACTAGTACCTTTGGAGCTTGAAATGAGCTTGAAAACGCCCTCCCGGACCCATCTGTGATAGGATGTGGATATTCTAAGTTCTGACCTCCGAGTTGGCACCGAACGGTAAGGCTAAAAGACATACTTTCCGTCTGTTGGGTCGTCATTTCCTGGCTGGCAGTAATGGTGGTCGAGCCTGTACCACAGAGAGCTATAAGTTTCGCCCTCAGTCCACGAGCCTGCATTCGGAAACATTAATGAACCCGGTTTCCAAGGTCAGTTTTTTAGCACAGCTTTTACAGGATCTGATTAGGTTGCCAAGGCTTGTTGTATGCCCGCTCGCTCGATCCTTGCATCATACCCCCATGTCGAGCGAGGAGCAGTCCACTGTTGTTCGGATCACAGGTACGCTCCAATCAATTCATTTTTACTATTCTCCCCATCATCACCTCCAGTCCTGGCCGCCAACTCCCTCGTCAAACGCGAGGTCTTCAGTCTCCCAGACCCGTTTGCCGTGGTTTCTGTCGACGACATTCAGACTTATACTACAAATACAATCAAGCATACCATTTCTCCTGCATGGAATCAACATTTCGATACGTCAGTCCTCATTTTCGTTTCGGCGCACGTTCCTGCGATTCCTTACTGTTGCTGCATATAGCACTGTTCGGCGTGCCTCTACTGTAGTTATCCAGATATTTGACCAGAAGAGGTTCAGAAGGAGGGATCAGGGTTTTCTTGGCCTCATCAGGCTAGGTGGGGAGGAGGTGCTCGGCTACTCAGCAAACGGTCACGGTAACTTGCTCCTCCCTTCCTCCTTTCCCTTCTCACTACCAACCCGGCTAGGTCTTATCAGCAGAGATCTCGCCCCGTCCTCGGGTGGTGCCCAAGTGCGCGGAAAGCTTCTGTTCTCTGTCTCTCTACCACATATCGGAAGATCACGGATCCGCGATGAACAAGCGCTCGCGACCCCTCCTATTTCACAACCTACAGATACACCGTCTTCACCGCTGCGTCAACGCATGAGCTCCCCTTCTCTTCGACAGTCTCGGCCACACAACCCACTCCATTCGGCCATGTCGTCTATTACTCTCGAGGATCCAGGGCCCAACCGGCCTCGCACCTCTGGAGATCCAACACCCTCCCCTGTAATACGGACTTCTCGGACTGGCACCCCCAACGGACTCGATGTGCCGCCTGTTCACAGTGTACATGGTTCGGTCCGTCGGGATGAACGCGGCCCTCTTCCGCATGGCCGGGAGCGTCGATTTAATGCGAGTGGGGGATCAAACCATGTTGATCTCAACACCCGCTCTTCCACGCGGCACCGCCCTAATCCCCTACCGGAGGTTGCACCGCCACCCCCGCCGTCTTCACCCCGTTCGCAATCCAATCCGTCGCAATCTTCCGGTCCCAGTGAGGTTCCTGTCGGTGCCCCATTACCAGATGGGCGAGAAGAGCGTCGCAATCCCGAAGGGAGGCCAGGGCCGACCACGCGGAATGACCCACGGTCGCTCCAAGCTACCATCGCTGCAGCCTTGGCCTCGCTTGGCTCGCTCCCATCTGGATGGGAGTTGCGGACGTCACCGACAGGCCGAGCTTACTTTGCCGATCACAACACCCGAACGACGACATGGGATGACCCTCGTTTACCGAGCAACCTGGATCCAAACGCCCCACAGTATAAGCGTGACTATAGGCGAAAGGCGATTTACTTCCGGAGCCAGCCTTCGATGGCAACGAAAGGGGGCAAATGTGAACTCAAAGTGCGGCGAAGCCGAGTTCTGGAAGACAGCTTCGCTGCGGTTACGAAGATGCGTGGTGATGACATGAAGAAGAGGTTGGTCATCAAGTTCGAGGGTGAAGATGGCCTGGACTTCGGAGGAGTATCCAGGTATGATATGCAGCCCACTGCAGACTCGCCGTCTAATATTTCAATCAGGGAGTGGTTCTTCCTAATTTCGCATGAGATCTTCGACCCCTCTTACGGGTTGTTCCAATATTCGGCAAACGACAATTATACCCTTCAGATCAGTTGGACGTCAGGGATCAACCCTGAGCATCTGACCTACTTCAAGTTCATTGGCAGGATCATGGGATTAGCGATATTTCATAGACGGTTTTTGGACGCTTACTTTGTTCCGAGCTTCTACAAGACGATCCTGCACAAAAAGACATCTCTTTCGGACTTGGAAGCTGTCGACGCAGATCTGTATCGGAGTTTAGTGTGGATGCTGTAAGGATCATCGTCTATCACTACGGGGCTGGCTAACCATAGTCATCTGAACGTCAGAAAGAACGACATTACTGACGTTCTCGACGAGACTTTCTCGGTGACCGAGGACCGCTTCGGAGAAATCGTTCAAGTAGACCTCAAGCCTGGTGGTGCCAATATTCCCGTCACCGAAGAGAACAAAAAGGAGTATGTCGAAGCTGTCATTGAGTACCGCACCATAGCCAGAATAAAAGAACAAACGACTGCATTCCTGGAAGGGTTTAGGGAGCTCATTCCTTCAGAGTTAATTGGCGTGTTTGACGAACGGGAGTTGGAGCTTTTGATTTGTGGCATGTCCGAGATCGACATGTACGTGCCCTGAACAAGTCGTGCCAGAAAGACCACTGATCGTACTAATCTCAGGGATGATTGGATATCGTACACAGACTATCGCGGCTACGAGAAGACAGACCAGGTCATCGAATGGTTTTGGCAATGTATCCGCAGCTGGCCGACCGAACGTAAAGCACGTTTACTACAGTTCGCCACTGGAACTTCGAGAGTCCCCGTCAACGGTTTCAAGGACCTCCAAGGGTCGGACGGGCCCCGAAGATTCACGATTGACAAGTCTGGCGATCCTTCACAACTGCCCCGGAGTCACACGTGTTTCAACAGGATTGAGCTTCCTCCGTACGAAGATTACGAGAGCTTGGAGAAGAAACTAATGTATGCGATCGAGTACGTTACACTTTTCGTCGCCCCCGCGCGCAGGCGCAAATTGTTGATTTTCCCACAGGGAAGCGGAAGGCTTTGGAGTAGAGTGATGAACTTTTCGGATGTCGGTCGATGCGAGTAGTACCGGGAAAGAGGTTCGTGTAGGATTTGAAAAGGATATCGATGTCTTGCAGCAGAGCATCGACGGACGTGGGCGCCGCACCCGTAATATCGAGAGTTGGGATCGACGGGACGCGATTAGGGCGAGAGCGGGGTTTGTTCTGTTTGAACTGGGGCTCGACGTTCCTGATAAAGTTGTTTTGCACCCCACTATCCAAGAATGGTCTTGGCCTCCGCGATCTTCATTATGAACGTCAGGAACGTAACCCTGTGTTCATCGATATTGGTTCTCTTTCGTAGTCGAGTTCGAATATGTAGAAAGATCGCAAGTCGATCAGAATGTGTTCAAGGAGCCGACTATATGTAGTGGGATCTCGCTCGTTGAGTGGTTGCTTAAGATACCAGGCAGGTGTTGGAGATCATCCCGTTTCCTAGTACATAGTATTCTTCCGTACTCACATTAGGTTACCATATTTGGACGACAGCGTCCATTGACTCGCGCGTCCGCCTGTCACGCTTTCTCCAGTCTCGTACAACGTCGACTGGAGTCCTTACAGACTCGTGTTACAGATCGACGTCCCTTTAATAGCAGGGTCGGCAGTGCTGGAACATAATCTCATCTCTGAGGATTTTAAATCCATTGTGATATGATTAGTCATGCTATTCACATGTCACTGCAATGCGGTGACATTGGAATGCCACCTCTACTTTTTCTGACACTGTTCATGATTTTCGTGGCTTAGTGTCACCGACATTATACGGACATACTAGTAAGGTGTGCACTTTCTTCATCTTTTAGGCCTTGACCGAAATTCTGGTGCTGCAAAGGATTAATCTCAGTGGCTGATTTACCTTGTATACAGGCGCGATCGTAGACTGAGCCACTCAATCCCCTAATTCCTCTCCTCTTGTGCTTCTACTGTCACTGTCATGCTGCGGTGTCAATGTCTGGAATAATCGAACGTTTCCGAAAAAAACACCAATCCGCGTCTGCTGACCCAGTCACTGTGTCTCACCCAGGTGTGGCACTCTGCACAACATGTGCTGCCTTAAACTTCAAAGAAATACTATGCAATGGCCTTCCAGAGGCAAAAATGGTCTCCCTTGGCACTCTTCTTGACATAACTAACGAGAGTGACCACTGCACATTTTGTTGTCTCACCACGGACCTTGTTCGGCGTCGATGGCGTCTTGACAACTTCCCTAACGCAGATGTCCAGGAGATCCCCATTTCACTATCTTCTCATGCTTGCGGCACTCTGATACCAAATCTCGACGAGAGGAAGCGAGCCCACCATCTGTACTTCCACGCTTCTCGCCCGTTGGACATAACGATCGCGCTGATGACTGCCAAGGCGGCTCTTCACTTGGATGTATATTTGTTAGAGGAAGATGCTCGTAAAGTCGCTCGATCAAAAGATCTCCACGGGCGCAGAGTCGGGGACACGGTTGACATTCATTTGATCAAAAGATGGATGAAACTGTGTAAGCGCGCACACGGCGATGCATGCAGGGTCATTTGGTGGAAGTCTGGGCAGGAGGATTTACCCGAATATGTGCGGATGGTGGACGTGATCCGGATGACCCTGGTTCGTGCGGGTCAGAACTGCCGCTACGTAGCTCTCAGCTATGTTTGGGGGGGATTGGGCGAAGACTATCGGACAACGACAGCAAATGCAGGAGCGCGGAGCTGTCCCTCTGGGCTCAAAGAATCCGCTCTACCGGCTACGATCATCGATGCCATCCAGGTCACTCGTCGAATTGGTGAGCGGTGCCTGTGGGTCGACGCGTTGCGTATCA
>JBBPKI010000954.1:0-16150 GCA_038089155.1 Nevesoporus exiguus
GCATGTCAGCAGGAGTGTGAGTGAGAATGGGTTGCAACCGACGACTGAACTCTTCATCCTGTGGTTGGGCTCCTACTGGGCTAAGGGTCTCAGGAACCTCAATATGAGAAAGCTGCTCAGGCTGATTGATGACAAAAGGGTTAGGATTACTGGTGGACGGATCTCCTTCCTCGGGATTGTTGGAATCATGGTGTGCACGAATACCACGGGCCTCTATATCGCCCCAATCGATCCCATATTCTTCAACATTTCCAATACCTTCTTCTACATCCACTAGAAATATGCTCCGATGTCCCTGCTCGATGACACCTTGAAGAAACATTGCGTGAGGGGAGAGGTGACGTTCACCTCGTCGACGGATAGTATGATGGTTCCATGTGGCTGCCCAATCCTCGAGCTCTTTGTTGATCATTGGGAGAAATATCTGGTGTAGGAGCCACAAGTGGGCAGAGTTATTGGCATCTAACCCACCTAATGCCTCAAGTGTCTGAAAAAAACCCTTCCATTTACTTCCAAGCCCATTTGTAACATCTATCCATAACCTCTCAATTTGGATGTTGTGTACACTCCTATGATGTCATATAAATGAGCTGCCATTGCACTAATTGTGTATGAGCTTGAATATACCTACCTCCCACAGATATATGAACCACACCCTCGACCTCTTATCTCTTTCATGCATGCAGCAACAAGAAGGTTCTCGGTTCCATGGTCACCACAGACACGGCTAGGATAACCATGGACATGACAGATGTCCTCGAAAAGTTCCAATACTGCTTGGGCACAATTGTTGTTTGCTGCATGGATACCAAGGACAAATTGTGAATATCCATCAACAAAAGCATGGATCACAATGCGCCATCTGATCAAGCCTGAAATTATACAAATGAGGTATTTATACTGTGGGTGCAGTTTCAGATCAGAAAGCTCACCATGTTGACCATCATGGTGCACAAGCACCATTGGTCCTACAACATTATCCACTCGCCATTGGACTTGGTGTGCTCCAAAGGCAGCTGGTGGAGGTCCAATGACTCTGAGATATGATGCTTCGAGTCTACTATGAGGCACTCAATGCCCTAGCTGCATGTTATGATATTCACACTTGAGTAGTTCCAGGGAACCACTAATGAGGAGAAACAAGTAACAATTCCAAGACTGGAGAGCCAGTCGACTAGATACATGGGTTTATATAGTGCTTAACTACAAAGTGGCTATGATCTTACTAATACAATGACATCATGAGAATGGAATGTGATAGAATGTTATAGAACAATGGCGTCATGTGAATGAATAATCGAGAAGAGTCTGTGATATGGTGAAGAGAAGTAAAAGATTCTAACATTACCCCCTTTTCAAGGCTCGGATTCCAGACAAGTAGGATCAAGAATGGGAGGGATTTTGAAGAGGTCATCAGAATATTTCTTATACCATTGGTGAAAGGCAAGGAAGTCAGGTGAAGAGAAAAGAGAGGGGGGACCATGAGAGCAAAGTTGTAGGCGAGCAGTGGGTCGAGCTGCTAAAGGATGTTTACGATGAAAGTCTTGGATGACGTCTGGAGCATTGGATAGGTCAACTGCTTTTTTCCATTCTTGTTCTTCATGAGGAAAGCCTTTCCAGTGGACCAAATATTCTATTTGACCATGTTGTTCCCAAGAATCAATTACTTGTTCAATTTCTCGCTCTTCATGTCCTTCAATTGTAACCGGAGGAGGAATTGGTTCCTTTTGTTGTGATGGATAGACCCCTTTGACATATGGCCAGAGTTGGCATTCATTGAAGACCGGATGAATCGCCTTCCAAGATCTATCCAGCTTCAATCGATAAGCACCCTCGCCAACCTTTTCAATGACTTGGAAGGGACCATATCTTCGATCATCTAATTTGTGGGATGGTTGATCTGTATGAATGTGGGTGGCTTCGACCAATACCAAATCTCCTTTTTTATACTCCGGTCTTTCCTTTGCCTTCCGATCATGAAATCTTTTCATGTCGGCTGCTGCTCTTTCTAAGGCAGCGGAGGCTTCTTCTCTAGCTTTTCTAATGGACTCGACGAATTCTTTGGCTGCTTCATTTCAGACTTGAACTCTCATATCCGAGTTGATCAATAGTTCTTGTCTGTAATTTAGCAAAAAGGGGGATGACCCTGTGGATTCATTTCATCGTCTATTAATTGCAAACTCAGCAAGAGGGAGCCAGTCTATCCAATCCGATTGTCTGTGGTTGCAATATAGCCTAAGATATTGTTCTACTTCGGCATTCATGCGTTCTGTTTGTCCATCAGTTTGGGGATGATATGCAGTTGACAGGTTGCTCTCTATTTTTAGTAAAGCATATAGGTCCATCATAAAAGAAGAGACGAATTGTGAGCCTCTATCTGAAATGACCTTTTGTGGGGTTCCGTGAAGTTTAAAGATATGGTCTCGAAATATGGTAGCTACTCCTTTGGAAGAAATAGTTGTATCAACAGGAAAGAGATGGGTCATTTTTGTTAACCTATCTACTACTACTAGTACAGCGTTATGTCCTTCAGAAGGAGGGAGTGGTCCAATTATATCTACAGAGATAACTTCCCAGGGATTGGATGGAACTTCATTTGGATGGAGGGGTGTTTTTGAGGTAGAGTGGTGGACTTTAGTCTTTTGACAGGCATCGCACCCTTTGACATATCATTCTATGTCTTTGCGGAGGGATGGCCAGTAAAATTTTGCCATGATTAGATTCCTTGTTCGTCGAATTCCAGGATGTCCTGCCAAAGGGTGATCATGATTATCTTTGATGATTCGTTCCCTTAATTTGGCATCATTGGGAATGTAAAGGCGTTCTTGCCAGTATAGGACTCCAGATTGTTCTTTCCACTTAGGATTTCCTTTGTTTAATCCCTCTTTAGCATACCGTTCCCTTTTGTATTGTAGTTTGTGGATGGTGTCAAAGATAGATTCAGCACTATGAGGGAGTGGATTGATGGTTTCATGAGGTTCAGAAGTGGTGTGGTGAACGAATAGGTGATCTGGAAGAAGGATCTGTTTCTTATTATCAAGCTCCACCCCCTTTTCAAAGTCTGGCCTCCAGAACAGAGGGTCTGCAGGATTGGACTTGCCAGGACGATGGTGGATAAGGAAGTGGTATTGCTGGAAAGTATATTGCCAGCGAGCTTGACAACGAGAGAGATCCTGAGGACGACGGTAGAATTCAAGATTTTTATGGTTTGACCAAACCTCAAAGGGGTGAGTGGCATCAAGGAGATAGTGATGCCACTCATGGAGGGCCTCAATAATGGCCAGCATTTTGAGATCTGCAGCATGGTAATTCCATTCGGCAGAATTGAGTCCTCGAGAATAAAAGGCAATTGGATAAAAGTGATTGCCCTGCTTCTGAGAGAGTATGCCACCTATACCAATATCGGAACCATCAGTTTCCACTTTGAAAACGCCGTCGTTGATTGGGAGGTGAAGAAGAGGGGCTGTTGTCATGGTGTCCTTGAGGGTGATGTATGCTTGGTGACACTCAGGGGTCCATTCAAAATCCTTTTTTTCGGAAGTGAGAGTGTTTAAGGGTCGAGCCAATTGGGCAAAGCCTTTAATAAACCATTGATAAAAGTTCAGAAAGCCAAGGAAGGCTCTGACTTCTTTTTGAGTAGTGGGTTCTGGCCAATCGGTAATTGCTTTCACTTTGAGTGGATCCATTTTGATCACTCCTTCTGAGATGACAAGTCCCAAGTATTCAGTTTCAAGGGCTTTGAAATCACATTTTTCGGGCTTTAAGGACAACTTGTGGATGTGAAGAATATTCAACACCTGACAAACGATCTCTCTATGTTCTTGGAGAGTTTTTGTAAATATCATAATGTCGTCCATATATACTACAACTCACCCCTTGTTGATGAGGTCACGAAATATGTGATTCATCATGGTTTGGAACGTGGCGGGAGAGTTGGTCAAGCCAAAAAACATGACTAATGGTTCGAAAAGTCCTCGATTGGTTCGGAATGCAGCCTTCCATTCATCGCCATCTTTCATCCAGATATTATTGTATCCCCATCGAACGTCGAGTTTAGTAAAGTACTTTGCGCCTTTCAATTTATCAACTAGTTCGTTAATTAAGGGAAGGGGATAGCGATTTTTTACCATTATGTCGTTTAGTTTACGGTAATCCTGGACAGGGCATAAGCGTCCGTCCTTTTTCTTTACAAAGAAAAAGGCTGACGTGAGTGGCGATTTGGAAGGACGAATGCGTCTGGATTTAAGATTTTCTTCTAAGAAAGCATCTAACTCTTTTTGTTCAGCCAGGGTTAGATTGTACGTTTTGCAGTTGATGACGTGATCTCCTGGCAAAAGTTCAATGGCATGGTCCCAGGGTCGGGAAGGCGGCAGTTCATCAAAAGTTTCTTTAGCAAATATATCCCTGTAATCATGATAGGGTGTAGGGACGATTTCTTCAAAAGATTTTTTTGGCTTTTTTATATTGGCCACCGCCGCCACATCGGTAGATACATTTCTTAGGTAAGCGGGTACATCCAGCTTAAAAAGACGATCTCCTTCAATCATCTCCTTGTCATCCTCTTCACTGATTGGTGGACAAGAGATGTGGTTGGACAAAGTCACATCTCCTGTCTTCCAGTCTATGAAGGGGTTATATTGTCGTAACCAGTCATAGCCGAGGTATATGGAATGCGAACTGATGTGTGTTACTGCCAATATTAATAATTGTTTGCTGTTTGCGATAGTGATTGGCAATACTACAAATTTCGTTATGTGTCCACTCGTGTTGGTAGTTCCATTGGCATTGTAGACCGACATTGGTCGAGGGAGATTATAGGAGGGAATGTCATTTTCTTTGATGAATTTTTCATCAATCACTGAGCCCGTACATCCGGAATCGATTAATACTTTGGTCTGGATGACATTTTGATCCGGTAATCTTATCTTTATTGGGCATTCAAGCGCTGACTTAGTAGACCGCTCACTTCGTTTAATATATTTTGGTTTGTGTTGTAGTTCCCGTAATACAAAGTGGGCGTCTTCATTCATCATCAACTGGAGCTTGCGCAGTAGTTGGGGTGTCACCTCTACTTGTCTGCTCTCATGAACAAATGTTCACAGGTGGGAGAGCCCTACTGCATCTTCTGCATTATCAACCACTGCTTTGATCCAGCGAATGGTCCAGGGATCGATGGTATTGAGCCATGATTGTTTCTTTGCCTTTTTATCGGCAAATTCAGGAGGCGAGTATTCAATGGTCGTCTCCGGCAAGGGTTTCTTTTTCTTTTTCAAAATCTCAGGCAGATTTTCAGGAATGTAGATCAGAATATCTGGAGCCGATCCTTGTTCTCTTTCGTCTTCCTTCATTTCTTGTACATTCAAATCAGAGAATCGATTGCGTACGTTAGAAACATTATGAGCAGTAGAGCGACAATTATCTACTACTCCTTGCCAAAACCCGAGTCCTTGATAACACGGCACATCATTTCCTCAAAGCCTTTCTCATCCTCCCACTCCAATTCCTTTCTGAGAAAATGGACTTTTTGCATCTGGGGGCGTCGTTGCCATTGAGGGGGATGCTTGGCGCAAGGCCAGGGGTCACCACAAAAGTGACATTTTCCAGCTGCATGGGCTGCGTCTAGGTCCATCGGTTGACCTGCTCTGGGGTATACCCCAGGAGAAGTAGTGGGTGCTCTTTGTGGAGCATTGGAGGGTTCTGCTGCTGGTGCAGATGGTGCAGCGGGGGGACAGAGTCAGTATTGCATGGGTGGCTGCATAGGTGGAGCATATCCTCTTTCTTTTTTGCGTTCGTAAATCTCTTTTAACACTCCGTCTGCCTCTTCGAGGGCTTGTTGCCAAATTGAGAGCCTTTCTGAGGTAAGAAGCGAGGAGCGACTCCGCTCCACGTATTCGACAACATTGTTGTGGACTGCCTTGCGGACCTGGTTGCAGAGGATGTGTCCCATGGCCCTTTTGTTGTACTCGGCTTCTAACATGAGATGACGGAATTGAATAAAGAAATATTGGACTGTCTGGTCATGTCCCTGTCAGAGGTGTTGGCAACCTAAACCTGTTAAGGCTTTGGTCACACTACTAGGCTTGCTTAAGAGATCAAGAGGATGATTTAGGGGAATCAACCAGGACTTGACTGAAGTCTGGTTGTCATTGTATTCAGGTTTATATACTACAAAGTACTTTAGGGCAAGTGTGTGAATACTTACTATGTCATTGTGGAGTGGGAAATGAGATAGGAGTCTAGACTATCAGTAATTAAGGAAGTGTGTAGATAAGGGGTCTAGAACGAATGTGAATGAAGTGAATGGTAACGGCCTTGACTTGGTCAGGTGACATGTCCCATGGTCATGTGATAGTGGTCATGTGACTTGATAAGATAAGAAATCGTAACATTACCCCCCTCCTATGAATCGCATTCCAGGCGATTAAAGGGAACTTGGGCAGGTTCTGTCACATTGACATAAGAGGAAAAGAGTGAATCAAAGTCTGTTTAGACCATTCTGAGCTTCCGGGGTGCTGCCAGGTTGGATAGGTAAAAGTCCTTTATTGCCTCTTTGGCATTAGTGAGGTGGCTCTGAGGTTCCCACGTGCGGTCTTCCTCGTCATAGCCCTTCCAGTGGACTAAGAATTCCAGAGAACGTCCTTTGAGGCGTGAGTTGACTATGTAGTCTACCTCGAACTCTGGTAATCCTTTTTGTGTGCCTACAAGGGGTCCCGGGGCAACTACAGGTTGACTTTCAAGGCGTTCCTTGTAAGGTTTAACCCTTGAAACATTTACTGTGGGGTGGATTCGCAGGGTAGAAGGTAGTTTGAGAGTAACGGTGTTAGGGCCTGCGAATGAGAGAATTTCATAAGAGCCGATCCATCGCTCTGTGAGCTTCTTCAAGGCCCGATTGAGTTTGATGTTCTCGGTTGAGAGCCAGACCATCTCGCCAACTTTCATTTCTGGAACCTTGGTGCAGTGTTTGTCCACTTGTCTTTTCATTGTTTGTTGAGCTTTCTCAAGAGATTCTTTAGCTTGCTCAAGCGTTGTGGAAAAGTCTCGTGTGAATGCTGAGGACGATTCATTCTTGGTGATGAGAGGTTCAATTCCCATCCTTGGTTCGTATGTTTTTGTCACTTTGAATGGTGACTTTTTGGTGGAAGAGTGCTGGCGATTGTTATAGGAAAATTGTGCCAGAGGAAGCCACTCTGCCTACTTTTTTTGTTTCTCAGCAGTAAACAGCCTGAGATACTGTTGAAGGTCCCTATTGACCCTTTCTGTCTGTCCATCAGTTTGAGGATGGAAAGCCATAGACATATTAAGGTCTATTTTGAGCATTTTGCCCAAATCCTTCATTACTTGTGAAGCAAATTGTGGTCCTCTGTCTGATATAATGGACCTTGGGAGACCATGGTGCTTCCATACATGGTCTTTGTAGAGCTTTGCTATACCCAAAGCTGTAATTGTTTTATTGGTGGGAATAAACTCCACCTCTTTTGAAAATCGGTCTACTACGACTAGTACAGAGTTGTAGGTGTTTGAGAGGGGAAGATCAGTAATGAAGTCTGTGGATATATCTTTCCAGGGACCTTCTGGTATGGGATTCAGGATTAATTCCCCTTTTGGTGCCTTGTTTTCTGGCTTCATCTGTGCGCATCTGTCGCACCTTGAACAATAATCCTTCACTTGGGCTCGAAGACTGTTCCATTGAAAGTATTGTTCTATTATTTGCCAGGTCTTTTCGGCACTACCGTGTCTGGCAATTGGGGAATTGTGATAAAGAGTGATTATGTCTTGGTGCAAATTTTCTTTTGGAGGAACAAAGATCCTGTCACCAAGATACAGGATTCCATCTTTGGTAAGAAGGTTGGGCTTATCATCACCCTTCCATTCTTCTTGTGCTTCCACGATTCTTTCGAGGAGTTTCCTTTCTTCTCCTTCGATTGTGTAAGCGTATTTTGATTGTACCCTTACTCTGTATTCAGGGATCATTTGAAGACCTTTATTATCTTCGTCAATTCCTTGTGTGTGATCCTCTTGTCGAGAGAGAGCATCGGCTTTACCCATTTGTGAACCGGGCTTATTGACTAAGATGTAATTGAATCATGACAGCCATTGTGACCATCGGGCTTGTCTTCGATTTAGGTCTTGTTTCATCATGAAATATTTGAGGTTGGCATGATCTGTCCATACCTTGAATTCTCCTGCCCCTTCAAGGTAATGCCACCATTGTTCTAAGGTGAGAATGATTGTGAGCATTTCCTTGTCTGCTATCGGGTAATTCCTCTGCTCAGGGGTCATGGAAGCGGAGGAGAAGGCAACTGGGTGCCACTTGTCTTCTTGTTTGATGGATAGGACCGTGCTGGTTGCGAAGTCCGAAGCATCGGTTTCCAGGCGAAACTTGCTGTTGTTGTCAGGGTAGGCAAGTATTGGTGCTGTGGTAAAGGCTTCTTTGAGCCGATCAAAGGCTCCTTGTTCCTAGGGGCCCCACTGCCAGGGTTGATCTTTCTTTGTGAGGTCATGCAGGGGACGTGAGACTTGCGAGAAGTCTTGAATGAACCGCTGGTAGTAATTGGCTAGTCCGAGGAAACTTCGGACTCCTTTGACGTTTTTGGGCATTGGCCATTCGAGAATGGCTTCAACCTTTCCTTTTTCCATTTTAATTCCTTTGGTATTTACTACCATTCCTAGGAATTCAACTTCTTTTTGCTTGAAAAAGCATTTCTCAGGCTTTAGGAATAAGTCATGTTCCTTCAGTCTTTTGAGAACTTCTTGGACAATTTTGTCGTGTTCCATTTCATCATCCGTTTTCGTGAATATCATTATGTCGTCGATATAGACTATGACGATGCCATCCATGTCAGCGAAGATTTCGTTCATCATTTGCTGGAATGTGGCAGGGGCGTTGCATTGTCCGAAGAACATTACTAAGGGTTCGTAAGCTCCGGAGTGAGAGACAAAGGCCACCTTCCATTCATCTCCTTCCTTTATTCTTATGTTATTGTAGCCCCATTGAAGATCTAGTTTAGTAAAGAGCTTTGCCCCTTGGAGCTTATCCACTAATTGGCTAATGAGTGGTAAGGGGTAATTGTTTTTGATTGTCCATTCATTGAGGTGTCTGTAATCCTGGACTAATCGTTTCTTGCCATCTTTCTTTGGTACAAAGAATACTGGCGATGTTTGGGGGGAGTGTGATGGTCGAATGTAACCCTTTTTGGTTTGTTCTTCGACAAATGATTTCAGTTCTTCCATTTTGTCTTTGCTCATTGGGAATATTTTTGCCTTTTTGGGTTGAAAGCCAGGCTTCAGCTTTATTTCGTGATCCCACGGTTTTCGGAGGGGAAGTCGTTCAGACTCTTTGTTGCTAAAGACATCCAAAAAATGATGGTATTCTTTAGGAACCATTTCTTCGAGAGTTGGTTCCCTTTTCTTAGGCACTTCGAGATTTTTGATGAACCAATGCACGGTCGAGGTGTGCTTAAGTTCTTCTTCTTCTTGTGCCAGATGTGTTCCTCGATCCGAAAGCATGTAGCAGGATCGTGGACACCTTGTCATCTTTACTTCTCCCTTGGACCAGTCTATGGTTGGGTTATGTTTTGCCAGCCATGTATATCCGAGGATCATGTTGTTTTTGCCTAGGTTTGTTACTTCCACAACCAGGCGTTCACAGTGTCCTTGATAGTCTAAAATTATTTCTGCTTGATGGGTGACCAACCTGGCAGAATTCTTTGTTCCATCTACATTGAAGATGGGGATTTCTTTTTCCATCTTTTGTAGTGGTAACTTTACTTGTTCCACCCATTGTTTGTCTATAAAGATTCCATTGGCACTGCTATCCAAGAGGGCTTTACAAGCTTGTCGCTTGTTCTTGGTAGTGGGGTGTGCTATCGAGATGTCCATTAAGATCTCGTATTGCACCTTGGTGTTGCGTAAAAGGATTCGTTCTGGGAAACTATCCTTATAAATATTTTTTTCTTTTTCTTTGACCGAATTAAGCCTGCATTCCTGTGTAGCAAGCTCCTTTTGGGGAGTCCCGGTCTCGGTGATAGGTAGGTGTACTCTATAAATAGGAGATTCTGGTTCTGAATTGGAGGAGTAACATGTAGAGGAGTCAAAATCTTGTCCGTATTGTACAAAAGGGGAGAGAGGGGAGAAACTATTTTTTGTATTTTCTTTCGGCTTCCGAGGTCCCAGATCCCTCAGTTGCCGTATCCTTTTCCCGCCTTCTTCATTTCCATATCGTGTAGGTTGAAGAAGTAGGCTTTCATAGCTTTGTAGTCCATTCCTTTTATAGCCCGTTCTCCCTTGGGCTCTTCTTTCTTTTCTTCTTCTTTCTTCTCTTCTTCTTGACTCGTCGCACAAATTCTTGGGGGTCTGGAGGCTTCTGTTGCCTTTTTCTGACAATTGACCTTGTGCCCTCCACCAAGGAACTTGCACTCCGTGCATTCCTTTTTTGGTTTTGGACAGTTCTGAGCTACATGTCCTTCTCCTGTGCAATTGTAGCACTTGGAGTTTCTCTGTCTTAGGGCTCCTATGTCCATTGGTTGCCCTTGTCCTCTGTAAGTTCGGGCTTGCCCTTCTTGATTCGAGTAGTTAGATCTCAAAGTATCTTTTCCTCTCATCTTAAAGGACTCCATACTAGACCCTTTCTTTAGGAGGACTTCAATGTATTCTTGGACATAACTCTTTCTTTGGTCGTTGTAATAGATTTGCTCCATTACTGCGGCATCTACTGCCCCTTCCAACAGTCTGACACCATTTGGGTCGTCGTCTGCGGGATTTCCCTTTGTGTCGTAGTAATGTCCTAACCATCTGGTTAGGAAATCTTGTATCGTTTCATTCTTGTATTGTCGGCAGCGCTCTAGCCTCATTCGTGCCTCATCTATTTTGTTGATAGATTTGAAACGCTGGTCCATGACATCCCAGAGCATTTCTAGTGAAGGCCAGAGAGTATCTCCTTCGATGAATCTGGTAAGATATTGTTGGGCCCATTGTTCTGCCCCATGCATATCCTTCTCTCCGTCTTTAGGTCCTATTCTTGTCAAGATGGCGACTACTTTGTCTTTGTTTGTTACAAAGGTTTCTGTATTTCCATCTAGGTATAGTTTTATGCATAGTTTCCAGCTATCATATTTCATCTTACTCCCATCGTACCTTCCTGGCTCCGGGACCAATTCTACCTTCTTAGAGATTTTTACTTCTGTATTCCTCGTTTCTTTTACTCTGCTTGCTCTTTGCAGAGTTTTTAGTTGTTCTTTCAGATTATTAATCTGATCAATGAGTTCTTGAATGTGCTCTACCGTGGCCATTGGTGCGGGAGCGGGTTCGGGTGGCGATTGGGAGTTCCAGTCTGGGGAGGATGGTTGGTCTCCTAGTGGGTTCTCTAAGGAATCGTCGGTCTCTGAGTCGACGAATGGGAGCAGGTTCCGGTATGGATACCGCGACGTGGTGGGGTTGTTCTGGAACCGGGGTTAGTTCCGGTTCGGGCATAGGGGAAAGTGAAGGCGTGTGTAGGTTTTGTAAGGTGACGAGCCCTTCTCTTAGTTCTTCAAGAAGATCTACTTCTTGTTGGATGCATAGTCGTGGGTTGGGGTGGAGTTGTACTTGGAGAACTCTGACCCTAAAAGCTAAGGCTTGTTCCTCAGGTATTTCGTGAGCTTCTAAAAGAAGTCTGTCGAATGGTTCGTTTTCCCTTATTCTTTCTAGAAGGTAGGGAAGGAGGTCGTGGTGTTCAAAGATATTCACCAGGGGTTCTGGTGTAGGGGTTTAGTAGAGGTACTCGTTATTGTCCTCTCTTGGGTTGTATTGTATGAAGCAAAGCTCGTCTTCTCTTTGGTAATCACTATATGGGGTGGATTGGTGTCGTCCAATTGGGTAGTGATCTTCTGAAAGTACTCTTTTGTCTGGAGTACTTGCTCTCGTCTGAGCTGGTTCTCTGTTCCAAAAGCAGTACTGTCCGGCTTGGTTGATATATCCGTCGTTCGGGTCGAAGGAAAATTCTCTTCAATGTGGGAAGTTATTCCCAAAGATGGTTTCTTCTGAGGGGAGGCGAACCTCGATCTTCTCAGACTTGGGGAAGGGGTGGTTCGGAAACATCCAAAAACTTTTGTAAGGTTGCATGGACCTTTGTCAACACCAGCAACTACTCTATCAGGTCAAAAACCTTCCTGACTAGAGTCTTCGAAAATCGTAGGTAATTTGGGCTGTCAGGCACAAGACTGCTCTTTCCACAGTTGCCAAATGCGTAATAGTAATTCTAAAACTTATGTGCCTCACATGGACATGAGCCGAAGCTCCTTTGAAGATGAAATGTGCAGAGGCAGTTTTTAAACCAATTAAGAGCTCTCGAGCTCACCCCTTGATGACTGCTTAAGGCTAAGTCAACCTTCACCAGCATATAGCTGGGGTATACATAAAAAGAAAAAGAGCACAAGTGCACGTGAAGATGAAGGGTGGTAACTAAGTTCCCTTTGCCCCTAGGGTCCAGGGTTGTCGCGAATGACGGCGAGTGAGATGAGTAGTGTGAGGGAAGTAGAGAGCAGTCAAGTCCTAATGTTGGCAACCTAAACCTGTTAAGGCTTTGGTCACACTACTAGGCTTGCTTAAGAGATCAAGAGGATGATTTAGGGGAATCAACCAGGACTTGACTGAAGTCTGGTTGTCGTTGTATTCAGGTTTATATACTACAAAGTACTTTAGGGCAAGTGTGTGAATACTTACTACGTCATTGTGGAGTGGGAAATGAGATAGGAGTCTAGACTATCAGTAATTAAGGAAGCATGTATGTAGATAAGGGGTCTAGAACGAATGTGAATGAAGTGAATGGTAACAGCCTTGACTTGGTCAGGTGACATGTCCCACGGTCACGTGATAGTGGTCATGTGACTTGATAAGATAAGAAATCATAACAGGAGGCAGAAGAGTTCCTTTTCAGCATCTTTGCGAAGGGTCTTAGGCTGGAAGTTAGCCTTTGCTTTGTCAACAAACCCTATCCAAGTTAGCTGGTTAACTCTTCCCTGCTCGACGAACAGGTCTGCGAAATGTCCTGCCACTCCATCTTTCATGTACAACAATGCAATCATTATCTTTACTCGGTCCAGGGGCTCAGCCTCAAACCTGGCCAAGTAGAGTTCTAGCGACCTCCACCAAGTGATAAACTTCCTCTTGTCGCCTTCGTAATTGCCAGGTTTGGTGGTGATGGACTTTCCCAGTTTTGCTGCTCCAAGAGAAGGCACAACAGGGGGAAATGTTACTGTTGGCAGAAGACGGACTCAAGGAGTTATTGGTTCAGGGGAAGCAACGAGGAGTCCTTGCATTGAAGAAGTTTGTCACTGCGGTAGACGGAACGGCAGTAAAGGAGGAGATACTCGGGATGCTCTCGATCCTTGTACTTGTGCTGCTCGTAACCACAGCGCATACTGTTGAAGATGTTGTTCCAGAGGATCATCCTCTGGTTCTGCAGGAAGTGGTCGAGGCATTGGGGAAGACGGAGGAGATCCTCGTCCCGGCGGAGGATTCATTGGAGAGGCAGAACAAGGAGTGTCTTCGGGAATTGGTGAGGGAGGATCAGGAGGGGCGTAAATTGAAGCTGCGACTCCCTCAGGGATGGGTGGACTGCTTGGAAGAGGAAAAGATGAGGCTCCTGGAACGGACATGGTTGAAAGTTGTCTCTGGAGAGGAGGACGATCGTAGGGGCACGGAGGGTAGTTGTGGTCTGACAGTTTGAAGGCTAGAAGAGTATTTTCCCGTTACACACTAAAGTAGTGCGCTGGGCGATATGGGACGATTGCCGGTGGTCACCTCTTAAAAGGTGTGCATCGTGACGTTAAACGGATAATCATGCGAACCCGGACGATTTGACCTGGATCATCTGCAGTCACGGTCGATATTGACCACCGTGAAAATCGCCCTAGTGCACTATGGGAGGAGCAATGTTATCCTTATTGACGGTGGACAACTGTACATATATGCAGCAGTGGGGCGGGTTGCTTTCCCATCAATGATGAAGTTTGTTGATAGACTGTCGCACCTTAACCCTGGTGGCCGGGTGTATGGCTAATTGAAGAGACAAGGGCGCAAGCGATGAAGTCGCGACAGTGAGCGATAATGGTAGTGGTAGCGACAAGGGGGAAACGGCCGGAGCACTCTCTGCAGTGACCTTTGCCTTTGGACCAGACGGTTCGCCGTGGCTTGTCAGGAATAAGTTGCTTGTAGCAACTGTTTACCCTGATCGATTTTCACCACAAACGAACACCCTATCATGAGGGCTGTCTGGAATCGGCTAGAAGTAGGAGCGAGGGGTGCGGGATAGAAGAAGGGGGAGGCGAAGGCAACGGTCAAGAAGACCTAGATGGGGACAGACCTGGAGAGGTTCTCTCGGAGGCTCTCGCCTTCACCCTCTACTCCATACCAGGCGACGATGAATGCGATGAGGGGGGCAAAGTCGAATTGAGTGCTGCGCTCGAAAAAGATTTGGACACAGGCATAGATAGAGAAGAAGATATGGATGGAGTGAAGGATGTCCAGCATGGACAGTAGTTGTAGCAGTTCGGTGGAAGGAAGGGAGTCTTGGAATTATGTTATGATATTCACACTCTGTCATATCCCGAAACTCAGAACCTAACTCCGGTCACTCCGGCACCCTCCGGCCCATCTCCGCTCATAACTCCGGTGACATTTCTATGTTCCCCTGTAGCTAGTTTCCTCGGACTCTGTTCTTAGTACACCTTCATGACTCCTTTCTTACGATAGAACTTTATTACTAATCTTCGTACCGCTTCCTCCGCTTAGACACATCTCCGGTACCAGTGCTCGCTTAGGAGCACAGCTCCGAGGCTGCGCTCCGGTATACTTACTTCCGAACTCCTACGGTACATATTTCCTTCCGACTCCGTACTTAGTAATCTCCTGCGGACTTACTCATCCGACTACGGACTTTAGTCATCCGCTCCTCCGTATATAAACTCTGTAGAACTACGCCGTGTATTTCCTTAGTTCGAATATCAACTTAACTCGACGTTCTCCTCCTCTGACCACTTCAAGTCGTTGAGCGACTTCCTCCGACCCCCCTTCGACCCTCCGACCCTCCGTCCGTAAATCCGGGACAACGGATCCTTTGTAAGGGCACACCACATAAGGTGAAGCCAAGTCTCATCTGCCTAGCCAACTCCAGTGCTCCAGAGTTCATCGGAGTTCATCCGGACGAAGTTTAACAGTATATTCGAACTCCTTCTTGCATCGGATCCCCAGCATGAACACTTGCATAACAAGATCGCACACTAGAGCGATCACAAATCCTCCCATCTCCCCCCGATTCAACCCTCTGCATACCTACGGCAGCAGTCGCCAAGGTCCTGAACTCATGGAACAATTCCACAGCTTCTCTGCCCAACACAACCCCAGTTCCGCGTCGCAAGCACGCTCCCCTCCGCAATCCCCAACTCCTGGAGCGCGCATCGAGGAATTAGCAGATGAGGAGGAACCTCCAGCTGTTCCCCTCAGGTACCACACCCCCAGCAACAAAGGAAATCCTGGAGGTCCAGAAGGGTCCGGAGGTGATCCCTCTGACAACTCTGACCTCCCTGAGGATGACCTCGACCCTGAATCCTCCTCCGACGAGGAGCACATCCCACGGGACATGCTCGCCAACTTGGCAAGTGCTATCCGGGGCCTCGCTCACTCGTCCAAGAAAAAGTCATCAGATTCCTCACAGAGGACAAAGGTCCGAGAACCGGATCAGTTTGATGGGATGGATCCCCACAAACTCCGGGTCTTCATGGTCCAATGCAAACTCAATTTCCAAGACCGCCCAAAGGCTTTTGCCTCCGATCGTGCCAAAGTTACGTTTGCCCAGTCATACCTGAAAGGTATGGCTCTGGAATGGTTCAAGCCGGACCTGCTCCAAATGGAAGACCCCACACTCTGTCCTGTATGGATAGACGATTTCAAAGAATTCGTCCTGGAGCTGCAAACTAACTTCGGTCCGCACGACCCTGTCGGAGATGTGGAGCACCAGCTCGACCACCTCACCATGAAGGATGCTCAATGCATCAACAAGTACGTCATTGAATTCAATCGGATCGCATCCCAAGTCCGGGGCTATGGAGAAGGTGCCCTCTGGCACCATTTCTACAATGGTCTCCCGGACTGCATCAAGGACGAGATCTCGCGG
>JBBPKI010000955.1:0-16146 GCA_038089155.1 Nevesoporus exiguus
TGATGATTTGGGGCTGTATGACTTGGGATGGAATTGGCTATGCTTCCAAGATAGATGGTAGGATGGATGGAGATCTTTACCTTCAAATTTTGAAGGATGAACTGCTACAAACCATACAGTATTATGGTCTCAATCCTCCTGATATCATCTTTCAGCAGGACAATGATCCAAAGTATACTTGCAAAAAGGTTAGGGAGTGGTTGGAAGAGCAAGATTTCAGGACCAGTATGGCCTGCACAGTCTCCTGACCTAAACCCCATTGAGCATCTCTGGTGGTACCTCAAAAAGAGCCTTGCTGAGTATGAGACACCTCCCAAGAGTATGGTGGAGTTATGGGATAGGATTCAGGTGGAGTGGGAAAGGATACCAGTTGGAGAGTGTCAGAAATTGATTGAAAGCATGCCTAGAAGGGTCCAGGCAGTGTTCAAGGCAAAAGGAGGCTATACCAAGTACTAATAATATATCTCAAGTAAAAAGTACAAAAACCAGCCCAATGAAGTAGTCATCTTGTAATGGTCATATCTTGACCGCATTTGCATAGGATTACATAATGTATTGAGCACAGTTGTAGCCAATGGTTTATACTACAATACACTCCACCAAGACAAGGTGCAATTAGTTAATATGATTGTGGTGCACTTTGTGCACCAGATTTGAGTTAAACATTGGGCCAGTTTTTGGAGTCACTGTACCTCCGGTCTAAACTCTGGAGTCCTCTGTTTTATGTTATGATTCTGTGGCTTTTTACCTCCTTCAGGTCCCTTGGCTCTCGCCTTGTTTCTCTTCTGGACTTCTGCCAACTCTGGCATTTTCCTAACTTCTTCTCCATCTCTACTTTCATTTTGTCTCTGTATCATCTTTTCTGTTCTACTCTAGGACTCTTCCTCTGAACTCCAGTGTGCTCTGCATACAACTCTGGTCCTTCTCCAAGGACCTTTATCCTCCATCTTTTTGGCACCATCCAGTGTCCTCCACCCTCTGGCTCTCTCCAGGCACCTTCAACCCCCTTCTGGGGTTCTCTGTCTTCTCCTTTCTCTGTATCTGTTTCCCCTCCATTTTTCTATCTCTGTTTCCATTCTGTTTTAGTCTCTGTTTTCCTTCCCCTTCGACTTTGTTTCTTTTCTCTGCTTTCATCCTCCAGTGTCCAGCCACCTCCGCATGTTCTCTGCTGCCACTCCACATGCTCTGCCATCTCCAGCATCCACTCCACCCTGCTTGTGCATGCTCCATGCTCTCCAAATCCACCTTGCACACCACCCACATCCATCCTCCATCAGGAGTCATGCCAAAGGCATCCCTTGACCCCTTTCATGCTGAGGCTTGGAATCTTCTTCAGAGATATCATATCATTGGTAGTAGGACTTTGAGTTTCCTAGCTGGTCTGGACACCTCCAAACTCTGCGTGGCATCCTTCCTCGGGATTGGCCTAGTAAGCCCCTCTGTTATCACCTCCATCAGTGCATCCTCTCCAAAGAAGCTTGACCACTTCCTTGGATTGGCTCTGCACTGAACCCCCGCTTACTGTAGGCCTCGAGGGCTCAGCCTTAAAGGGGAGGCACTGTCATATCCATGACATCCCATCCATCTCTGCCTCCTCTGGCCTCATCTCCAATAAACTCTGGTCATCTCTGCTGCCCTCAGTCTACCTCCACTTCCTCCACACTCAGAGCTCCACTCCTCCACTCCAGACCATGGCTGTGCTTGCATAGGAACTCGGCTATCTTTGGACCTGGATACATTTCATATATTCCTGTTTGTACTTTCCTTCACTTCCTTCATCCCTTCTCTGTCCCTTATGGACCCTTGATTCTGTTTCACTTGTTCCCTGACATCCTTGATGTCCCTATTTACCCTCTAGTATAAAACCCTCTGTACCTCTGTCGTATATCCTTCAGCATGAATATCAACTTAGTCATCTCTCCTCACTCTTGTTGTGATCCCCTCCTCCTCCTGTCAGACCTCCACTCCTCCAAAATACAAGGACACAGACCTGTTCAAGGGCGTGACACATAAGTCCTGTGCTAATGTCCTTTCTATGCAACTCTGAGATAAACTTCGTTGACCACCCCTCAGCATCTCTGGACCTCCAATCAGACTTGAGGCTGGAGAGACTGGACTTAACACTTGGAGGTAATTCCAGAGTACAGCAGAGTAACAGAGAGAAAACAAAAACAAAAACAGAAGAGATAAAAGAAGGACAAAAGCAGAAATGAACAGATGGGACAGAAAGCAGAGAAATCCTGAAGAAGGAAATGCTGGAGTTGGTGGAGGCCAAAGACAATCTTGGTTGGTCCTATGTGTGGGGAGAGAAGTCCAGAACAAAGCTGGTCAGAGGTCCACAGGACAAGACCACAAAGGTTGAAGACCTAGAAGAAAAACAACAACAACAACAACAACAACAACAATGAACTATAAAAAATACCAGGGATGGCAGAGAGCTAAGTGGGACAAATCATTGGTCAGTCTTTAATGTGGGGAGAAATCTGGATGAAGCCAGTTGGAGATCCACAGACAATGACCACAGAAGGCCCAAGGCCTTGGGCAAATCCCAAAGGTGCAACTCCCAGGATTATATTTCTGAATAGAGTCCTAGAGTGTGGGGGTTTGGCATTCTATCTGTAAGAGTACATTAGATGAAGTTGCGGCTTCTTAAACCCAATGATCAATTGATTATTTAGTGGACAAGCACATGATGTCCTATACTAACAAACATCAATGAACCCAAAAAGATTTGGCACAAAGGCCACAGAGGTGGATTGCTCAAAGGAAGAGGAAGGGAAAAAAATAGTCTGGAGTGGACCAGAGTTTGTCAGAGATGTTGGAGTTGACAAAGGTAAAGGCCCAAAGGGTCAATAGAGAGAAAGGAGAAGAACAGAAGAGGAAATGGAGTGGCCCATAATGAATCAGATACTACTGAAGTGGACAGTAACAGAGGGGTCAGAAACAGAAAGGAAAATAGACACAAGAAGACAAGGTTGGAGTGACAACAGAGTGGTCTGAAGTGGACCTGGAGGAAGTTCAGATGGTCCAAAATGAATCCAGAGGGGAAGTCATGAGTTCATAAATAGCAGACAGAGAAAGAAGTGGATGCATCTGGGGGTGCCCAAGAATGGAGTGCAGACAAGGGTGATGCAAGTCCCAGGTCTGGAGAACAGAATGAAAGAGAAAAAAAGGGGCAAAGAAGAAAAGAGTCTGGAGTTGCTGGAGCAAACTGGACTTAGAATGGAGTTACCTTTGGACCTAATATCTTGAGGTAAAGAGAGAGGATGACACCTGAGACACAACCAAAAAAGTTCACACAACATATCAGGTAGTTTTGTGTCATCATATTGTCCCAGAGTTTATTAGTATTTACAAGCAACCAATTGATTGACAAATTTTATATAAATCAGCAAAAGATTTTACTAGCTTTATTCATTCACAGAGAATAAACATTTATGACTGAGATAGGTAATCTTTGTTGGTCAAATGAGGATTGATTGACATAATCACACACTTGTGGAAAATAAGTATTAAATAAGAGCAGCATACATTTTAGACATCAAATCCGGAACATGATCATTGTACATATTCAGAAATACATTTTACATTTGTTAAGCAGGTGGATGCCGGCTCTGGTGACAGTCAGAGACTTAGAAATTGATTACCAAAATGTTCACTGTCAGAATTTATTTACCGATGTAATGATCTAAATGTGCCTGCGTGTGAGGCAAGAGAAGGGTAATGGGGTGATATGTTCGTCCCAGGGAGTCACAAGACAATCCCAAATGGCTGGAAATGTATAATAAAAGGATGATAAAGAGTGTACCACCGGTGTGGACAACTCCTATAGGGGCCTTCTCCAGAAGGGACCGGACTCCAGACTTCCAGATGCATTCCTGGACTTCTGCATGCAATGCAGACAGTGAGGGAGGGCTAGGACCGGGCTTATAGGCTTATACCAGGCATACTAACAATGATGGAGAGTGGAAAACTGTATTAAGTAACTAATGACATGCCTATGTAGTGCTCAACTAACATAAAACAATGTCAAATATGTAAAAATAGCTAAACTGGCTCAAAACAATGTCAACCATTCACAAACACACAAACCCAGACATCAGAATACTGGGAAACAACACCAGGAAGTGATCCCGGCCGGTATAAACCAACTCTGGCCAGTTTCTGTGCAACCCAGTCATGTAGGGGATCGGTCCCGACCGGAAATGTACCGGGAAGTCATCCGGTCTACTGGGATAGCGTCAGAATGACCAGGATAACATCAGATGAAGTGTGATGTTGTCAGATGCCCTATAAATCAGGAATACAGACATAGGGAACCAAGGTTCTCTACACTGATTTTAAGCATGTCCGAGGAACAGTTTAGGGGCCCACTCAATATACCACTCAGTGGCCCCCTCGAGTGGGTTCCCTAGGGTGCCCCTGTGTATATGGCTCCTGCAAACTAATTTCAATTTCCTGGTACTGGTGGGAAGTATCATACAGACCAAGCTGGGAATATCAACATTGTCATGGGAAAGAAATGTAGAATGGGCCCCAGCAGCTAAGCCCTGAAACCAGGTGTTATTGTACCAGTTGTAAGGCAATCCAGGGATTGCAGCTGATTGCATGTCCTTTCTTCCTGCCTCCCAGTGATGCTGCAGTGAAGAATTTCCAACATGTTTGGACAATATTTCTGTTCAGACAGTGGGTTCATATGTCTTGAGGGTCTTGAATAGAGTGGATATCTAGGAATTAATCCAAGGCAGTTCAACATGTCATAGAACCTTGGGCTTCAAGGTAGATGGCTCATTTGTCTCATCACTGCTCATACCTTCCACACCAAGTCAATTAATTATTTGCTGGATAGCATCCCACTTCTCTAGACCTCGGAATCAATTTTGCAACACTATTTTTAAGTGCCTGGCAAATGTCTTCAAGAACAGTCAGTACATCCACATGACTGTTGAAGCTCAATGTACCCCATGGTGATGTGCAGTCATTCTGTCCATTTTCCGACATCTCTCCAACTTCTGGCCTTCTTCAGTGGCTGGTCTGGCTTGCCTTTGATGAGCTTAGTTTGTTTGAATCAATTTCTGTTTGTAAATTTTGCAGACATCTTGAAGGTGCATTGTGCACTTGTTATACTTGATGTCTCAATATTCACCTGCTTTGAGTCTAGTGAGAAAATCAAGTGATAAGAGAGCAATAGCCTTGGAATTCCACTGAGAGGAGGTCAACGGGTGGCATCCCCAATTGAGAGCAATCTGATCTAGAGAAGGAGAGGAGGAGCCATCCCTGTTGAATGCTTCGACAGCTTCAGGGGGCACTGATGCTGGAAGGGAATTGTCAGACTTCTTTGCAATGATGTTCTTTTCCTGAAGGTAATCCCAAAAAACCTTCTTTATAGCTATGTCAGTGGGTGCTTGCTAAATTCTTATATATACTTGCATGCAGATGATTGATTCTTCCCTGTGGCCCTGGCTTCTTCTGATGGTGCAGTACAACAGTATCATCGTCCAAGCTACAACCTGGATCCTCTGCCTTCAAATTTGAATTACCCCTGATTTGACTTCCGTGCTGCAGACACTTGAACTGTGATTGAATCAGTTCCTTCAGCTAAGGAATGCAACTATCAAGAATTCCTTGAACTGCCAGTCTGACAAGAGCTGCAGCTGTAGCATTCACCCTAGTAGCTATCTCTTGATTGATTATCAATTCTACACTTGCTGGTAGGTTCACCCTGGAGGGTCTTTCTGTGGAGCTTGGCATTGTGGCTGAAGATGCTTGAGGGACATTCCCAGTGGCCAAAGCTTGCACAAGCTGAGGGGTAGGGGATGTCACACCTTGCATCTGTATGGTACCAGCCTCAGCACTGCTGGCTGCATGAGGCTTGGCTGCTGGAGTTGTTGGTAATGTGGAGGGGCGTTGCACCTGTGCCAGCTCTTGAGCAGATTGAAGTGGCTTTGGATATTGGTATGTGGGTGTTGAAGTTGGAGGTAGACATAGATGCAGAGATGGGAGTTGGGGTGAGGGTGAGGGTACTGAGGCCCAGGGCAGATGCAGAGAGGGTGGGTGCAGATGTGAAGGTGCTGAGATGGAGAGTGGAGGGGGAAGTGTGGGTGAGGGTACTGAGGCTGGGAATGGATGTGGAGGTGGATGCAGAAGTGAGGGTGTCGAGACTGGGAGTGGAGGTGGAGGTTGGGATGGAGGTGAGTGCAGGGGTACTAAGGCCATGCACAGATGGGGAGGTGAGTGCATGGAGGGATTTGAAGGCCAGTTTGTGGCTATCGAGGTCAGTTGTGGATATGGTGACGTTGGATTGGCATTACCAGGGATGTTTGTATCCATTGAACAAGCCAGGCTGATCTGGGCATCTAGGAATATTGGAGAGCAGTAGGAGTCTTCATCCATGGGGGTGCCTTCAGCAGCAGGAGGGGTGGCGGTCAGATGGTCAGGCAGTCCAGTACTAGCAATAAGGGTGAGGTTGGTGAACCATGACAATTCATGATGGGTGAGCTTGATCTTCAGAAATGGCCAAGCTGGTGAAGTTCATGGGGGCTACAAGAACGAGAATCATGTTCTCTGTGGTCGCTTGTTGCAAACTCACACCCAAAGACACAGCCTTGGCATAAACACCATGGTGGGGGGCTGGTGAGGTATTTCTGGCTGAACTCACAAGGTCCTGAGGGGACCCTACAGCAGAAAGGTTTACAGGAACCTGTGGAACTGAAATGAGAATCCCAGCTCCTCAATGATGGGGCTATGAAATACAAGGGATTTATTGCTATTAGGAGTTGCGGGTGTTCCTTTGCTCTCAGTGGAGGTTTCACCCTCATTAGCAACTTCACCTACACCACCAATTGCACACAATTAAGATTTGAACTGAGTGTAAGGAGTATATGGAGTAGAACAGGTGGTATCTGAGGATGCCTTCACTTGTGCATGAATACCAACTTGATGGTCTGGAAGCGTGGGTGTATGAATAAGTCACTGGCCAAGGCTGTAAATGCTATGTTTGGAAAATTTGCCCACCTACTGCAATTGAGTGGCAGGCACCTATAAAAGTGGGGCACTTACTGTTTGAGATATTCTCCCAATTGCCTCCAATGCAGATGCTGGTGAAATTGGGACACCAGGATCTTCAGTGTGGACAGGCATCATACTGGCTGAGGAAGGCTACATCAGCTGGGCAGAGTGTTGAAGGCCGACCCTACAGGCTGATAGTTTTTATTTTCTGGTTACATCAGGCAGGACTAACATGATAATCAATTAGCCAATACACAATAAAGTAGCATACTTGAGTACCTACCTGCTAGCCCGATGGGCTTTTTGTCATTAGATAGATGGTAGATTGTCGTCCTAGATATGCTATTATCATTTCAGCAGTTTGCACAGCATGATGATTCAGATAACTCATCAGCTTTTTTTTGTTTGCACAGCAGCACATTGTGATGGATCGAACAACTCATGGACAGGCTTATTTTTTTTTTTGGCATGGTGATGCCTTGCAATGATGTTGCAAGTTGCATACGTAATTACATATTGTATTCTACAGCTACAGTTGAAGTGATACAACTGGACAAATGATGGAAGAAGAAGAAGAGTAGCCTGAGAAAAAAAGTGGCCTAAATAGTGTCAAGTGAGTTCAAGCACATGACACACCATGTGATAATGACCTAAATAGCATCCAAGAACAATAGTATACTATAGTATAGTACATTATAATTATAATATATAAGAGTGCTACACTTACAGAATAAGGTTACTACACTACTGACTAATAAGGCCCTTGCACCACTGAATAAGGCCACTATCCCTATCTAGTTATGACAGTGTAAAATACAAGGTGGCTAGAAATACATACAACTACCTATAAAATACAAGGTGATGCTAGAACTGCATGCAGCTACAAAATATATGATGAATATCAGAAGACATTCATGCAAATAATCCCCACTCACCACTGTCCATGCTATTCTGCTTCTGTTCAACTTGTGGCCCTGGGGGAAGAGAAATCACTAGAGATAAGAGGTGCATGCACATGAGGAACAACTGTGCTGACCTTGTTCTGGAAGACAGTACTAGCATAGGACAATCTAGGCAGGTAAGCTTCATGCATTGCTTCAATGCTATGCATAACTCATATTTGCAAGCTGTCAGCACCTGGAACAGATGAACAGGACCAAGCACAGCTGGATGACGTTGCTTGAGGACTCTTCAAGTTAACTTTGGAGGACAGGGGTGCATGGAATACATCAGAAACACACACCCATTGGACAGGCCATAACTGTTGAGTCTAAAGGCAGTCATGTAAGTGCTCACAGCAGCAGAAAAGTTAATTTCTCTTACCTTCTTCATAGCTTGAAGAGATTGCCCAAGAAGTATCCAAACTTGCCCTGGATAACAGGACCGTACCTGCTCAGCTAGGAGAGCAACCATCCATACAGCCATCTTCTATAGTGACTGAGGAAGCGAGTGCCGAGGGAGTGTTTGCTATACTTCTTTTAGTCAATCACAAGATGCATCGTTGTGCAAAGACCATACAAGAGATAATGGAAGGGCTGAGCACTTGTGGAAGCCAAAAAAAGGTCTACTCAGCATTGGATGAGCAACTAAAGTGGATTCAGGGGAGGTTAGACATGATTGCGCAGCTGGACACACAAGGAGATGAAACTAACGAAATGCTGCAACAGGAGTTGCAAGGCCACATGGAAGTTCTTCTGGAGGTGATCAAAAGCATTATTACAACACTGGGGGACAAGGAGTTCAGAAGACATGTTCCAGAAAGAAAATGCAGCACAAGTCATTGATACTGGTAGGACATACCTCTCTTGATGCGCCAGCCTTACACACACACTTTAACAGATGCAAAGTTCCAACTGAACTTTCACCTCACCAATCCCCTCATCCTGTTGAGTTTACTTATAGTGGTAATCTTGAATGTATTCAGTCAACTCACCTGCTCATGGTGTAATGTCACTCTGGATCTCCTGGATTTGTTGCTGAGCACAGTGGTTAGTGCAGAGTGCTATCCCAATGCTGCGATAGAGACAAGGACAGCTACCCAGGGAAGTTGCCTTCCTTGTGATCTACACTCAGTGCACAAAAAATTCAATCTTGAACCTTCTACACACATGTATGCTGCTTGTACCAGATGCTATTGTACATATGCTCTGACCTTCAAGAAGGTGGTAATCTACCCCAAGCACTGTACCTTCACAAAGTATCATGGTAGCAAGCCATGTGGTCAACTTCTTGTAAAAACAAGGAAAAACGGCAATACTAGAGTGGCTGTCCCAATCAGACCATTTGTCATATAGGACTACAATGACTTCTTGGCTGGTTCATTGAGCTGTCAAGGACTAGAGGACGCAATGGAACATGGGACTAGATTAAACAACAAGTATCAATTATTGGATATAAAGGATGGAGCTGGAATCACTGAGATATTAGGCCCCAACAGCAAGCCATTCATGGATGGGCTTGAATGAAGCAATCTCAGGCTAGTGTGGAGCCTCTCAGTTGACTGGTTCAATCCTCAAGGGAATAAGACTGTTGGAAAAAAGAAGTCAGTTGGTTCTATTGCCATGGCCTTACTAAATCTTCCTCTGAGCCTTCAGTACAAACCAGAGAACCTTTACATGATAGAGATCATCCCTGGCCCTCAGGAACCTTTGCTGGATGAGACAAATCACTTCCTCCACCCCCTTGTCGACTTCTTTTTACCCGCATGGCAAGATGGGACCTGGTTCATGAAGACAACCCTGCATTCGGAAGGTAGATTAGCACAATCTGTTATCGCACTAGCGGTAAACAACTTACCTGCAGCATGAAAAGTGGGGGGTTTTGCAGGGCCTACTTCTGAACACCTGTGCCATCTTTGCTGGATGCACAAATCAGACAAGTGCAACTTCACCCATGAGACCTGGAAGTGACATACCTATGAAGAACACCTAGAAGCTGCAAATAAATGGTGGGATGTGAAGACAAAGAAGGAACAGGATAAACTACTCAAAGAGAATGGGGTACGATGGTCCAAGCTCCTTTGGCTTCTATACTGGGATCCTACAAGATTTTTTGTTATTGATGGGATGCATAACCTCTTTCTTGGCCTCATCCAATATCACTTTAGGGAGCTCATTGTGATTGACAAAATGGCAAATCAAAAACAATGCCAGTTCTCAGCTTCTATGCCTGCAGTCAAACCACCAAACAAGGAACTCAAGAAGGGAAGAAGACTGCTTCAATCAAGGGCAACCACTGCATCTATGAACCAACTTTGCATACCTGTTTTATAGGCCCTAGTGCAGGAATCTGGGAAATCTGGTCTCATTGTGGCTGGGAAAGCCAGGGTGACAAAGAAAGTCCTGATAAGTGCATTAATGGTGAGTATGCAGCTTGAGTGTGTGGGCATAAGAGAACTAACCAGAATAATCATGAAGGCAAGCCAACCTGAAGCACCACACCCGGATATGACTGCTATGATCATAGATGAGCTGGTCACAGGAACCCTGTTAGGAGATAAGGCTGTGGAGGACTGCAGTAATGCAATTATCAAGATGAAAAAAAAAAGAGACTCAAATGAACCGTTAACAAATGCAGAAATCCAGGAAATACAAGACCATCTGCACACAATCAGACAACCAACATGTCATTGAGGGCCTCCAACCAACCTTGGTAATCCTGAGCACAGAAAACTTAAGGCGGAACCATGGCAGACATCAATTGAATTTGACTTACCTGTAATCTTCATGAAATTGTGGGCAAGTCAGAAGCCTTCAATGGGGGACACCAAAAAGGATTTACACAGGCAAAAGCTAGCCTACAGCACAATGCTTCTCGCCATGGCCACACAATGGGGAATGTCTTATGTGACCTCAGATCAGCATGTGTGGCAATACAAAGAGTACATGACAATGTACCTTGAGTTGCTCAGAGATGTGTTTCCTGAGATTGAGTGGAGACCAAACCATCATGCAGCATTGCATATAGATTATTTCCTATGCCACTATGGCCCAATGCATGGCTGGTGAATGTTCCCTTTTGAATGCATCATAGGGCATCTGCAGAAGTCTAAAACCAACTATAAAATTGGTGAGTGGTGTACTAAGCCTGTGATGGACTTTTGTTTACCTTGAGAGTAGGTGAACTGGAGGAAACTACATATGCTAGTGATGATGTGTGTGGCTATTCAAGTGAAGGCAATCCTGCAGCACCCTGAGGCACCCAATATTATCAAGAATGCAAACTTTATCATGATACAATGCCATGATATCTTCGATACCAAGCTGCTATCTCAACTTATAGGGAATCTTGCTGAGGAACAAGAGCCTGCTATTTGATGGAAGGTGCATGGACCTGGGAAGGGTATGGTGCTAACCTCTGATCTGTCAATGGCATTAGTGCAGGCCAATGTCAACATATGGGATAATACTATCTTCAAAACATTCTCACGTTTCACAAGGGCAGGGCTCCAATATGCCACTTGAGCAGTCAGCAGCAACAATTGCTATATTTGCTGGGAAACACCTTCAGGAGAGTTGATCCCTAGGGTGATCAAGTACATCTTCTCTATCCAATCCAATGAGAATGAGCTGCAATATTTTATAGCAATGCGCAATAACCTACCTCACCCAATGACTATATTGGACCCATTTCATGCCTATCCTGACTTTGGAGCAGGACTCTGGAGGGAGACTTATACATCAGACCTGCACGTTTTTCTGGCCACAGAAAATACTTACTGCCCTGTTATCAGTATGCCCTGGGGGGACAGCTTGCTGGCTGTCAAGTCTTTGGATAAAATAATGAAGTAGCCACATTGTATATCTACATAAACTCAACATCACTTTGGTTCATGAACAGCTCAGAGATACTTACCAGAAATCAATCCAACTTATCTGTGTTATTGGCTACCTGAGCAGATGGGTAGTGATATAGGCATGCATTTGTTCACATGTGGTTGGATACAAGTATTGTATAGGTATTGTACTGATCGGGGTAAAAGACACTGAGTGGCAAATCAAGTGGTACATCAACCACTATGCAAACAGTAGGGTAGAGCACAAGAGAAACTCAGTATGTCAAGACTACAATTCCAAGACCACCTGGATTGCAGGCTACTTCCATAAATGAGTTGCATAGAGAAGTCATTTCAGCTGTGAGAGCAAATACACATCCAGGGACCAGCGTTATGGATTTCACACTAGGGAAAACTTTCATCCAGGGTGCACAATGTTGCTGTGTGATTTGAGCCAATCAATAGGTGCATTGGAACAGTGTCACTCACCAAAGTTTCTTCATCCTCTTCTGTGGCAGTATCAAAAGCAGCAGCTAATCTGAGTCGGGTGGCCCTGCATGTCCACAGTTCATGCTTTGGCAGGGTTAGACTGCCCTTAGGAATAACTAATGTTGATCCTCGATAGAAAGCTATCTTCAGCTCCTCCAAATTGAGGAGGAACTGAGCACAATTGAGCACTTTAGATATCTGCGAAACACGAGGCTTGAAGTTAGTGAGTGTGACCGAGAGAAGGGTTATTCATCCAAGGTTGCAGAGTTGTCTCAGAAAATGCTTCAAATAGCCAGGCAGTCCTCCAAGTATTCGTAATGAAGGAAGCTTGACGGAGTGGACTAACTGCAATTGAGCACTTTAGATATCTGCAAAACACGAGGCTTGAAGTTAGTGAGTGTGACTGAGAGAAGGGTTATTCATCCAGGGTTGCAGAGTTGTCTTAGAAAATGCTTCAAATAGCCAGGTGGTCCTCCAAGTATTCGTAATGAAGGAAGCTTGACAGAGTGGACTAACAGTTGCCAGGTCTTCTCTGCATTACCACATGGAGTGATGACCAAGGATTGGATACCATCATGGTGCTGGAGGAAAGGGAGAAGGGTGCCAACAGAGCATTGTTTGTTGACATCTAGGCATCATAGGTGGGGGAGATCCAAAGACTGCAGAAGCTTCCTCCACATGCTGGAAGACAGCCCAGTGTCACACAGATTGAGTTTGTGCAACAGAGAGTCATGAAGGGTTGACAAAGTAATGGTGATCATAGGTGGAGAAAATATAGTGTTGCCATGTGAAGAAAATGAAGCAAGTTGGGTCCCGACCATTTGAAGAGGGTGCAGCAACAATGTGACTACTAGTTGGGGGACTGAACAAGCAGAGTAGGAGATGGCCTGACATCCAGACGCCTTGATGCTCACAAGAAGAGCAGCAGTGGAGGTGATGTGATTCAGTGATCCACTACTGAAGAGACTTAGATAGACAAATGAGATGTTGGCACACTGGGGGGAGTTGAAGAACAGCTGTACAGCATGCAAGTGGTGAGCCTCCAGGTCGGTCAAGGAACAGAAGATGCTCCTTGGGTGGGTGAACTCAGCCGTGTGCCTCCACACTACAAGCGCCTTGCAATTTGTCTTGTCAATGCTGAGCAAGAGACCTCCCTTGGGGGCAAAGTTGAGGGTGACCAGGTAACACAGGGCAGCTATGTTCTTCAAAAGGATGCAAACCCTGGTGCATGTCCAGAGATCCACAATCCCAAGATAATTGACAATTTGATGCAATGTTTCATTTGGAAGCACCATTAAGCTGACCGAGTCCTTGTCCTTGGGAAGATGCTACATTTTCGATCAGAACTCACATTTGGATCTAGGATTGTTGATAGAACTCACCTTGAGATGTGTGATTGCAGCACGCAATTGTTTCGGAGACAGCAATTTAGAAAGATTGTCATTGTCATCCCTATTTCACTTCAGAGGCTATTCTACAGGTTATGATTGAAGAGGATCCTAGCTGAGAGGAACTTATAGGCATAGATTGCTCTTGCAGGGTGTGTAGTTGTTTTGGAGATGGCAATTCAAAAAAATTGTTGTTGTTGTTGTTGTTGTTGTCCCTATTCTGCTTCAGAGGCTGTTCTACAGGTTAGAATTAAGGGAAGGATCCTAGCTAAAAGGAACTTACAGGCATAGATTGTGCTCATAGGGTGTGTAGTCATTTTGAAGGTGGCAATTCAGAAGGGTTGTCATTGTCATTGTCATCCCTATTCTGTTTCAGAAGCTGTTCTACAGGTTAGAATTGAGGAAAGGATCCTAGCTGAGAGGAACTTACAGGCATAGATTGCACTTGCAGGATGTGTAGTTGTTTTGGAGGCAGCAATTCAGAAGGGTTGTCGTTGTCGTTGTCATCCCTATTCCGCTTCAGAAGCTGTTCTACAGGTTAGAATTGAGGGAAGGGTCCTAGCTGAGAGGAACTTATGAGCGTAGATTGTGCCTGCAGGGTATGTAGTCATTTCGGAGATGGTAATTCAGAAGGGTTGTTGTCGTCCCTACTTCGCTTGAGAGGCTATGCTACCAGTTAGAATCAAGAAAAGTATACCTGGTAGGGACATACCAAGCTTACAGCATGTGATCATTTCAGGGATGGCAATTCACTACGGTCATTATCACCTAGTATCTACATGGGCTATTGATAAGACTTGCGGGGAACACATGTATATCTTATCAAACTGACTGGTGTGAGCTTGGGTATCACGGTCTGAAGACTGGAGTAACTGATACTGTTTCCTATCTGTGTTGCAGTAAGGAACCACTTTGAAGGTAGGTGTATAAATATGACTTTGCCATCTATCAATAGAGTTAAGTGTAGGACTGGACAATAGAAGACCTTGACATACTCTGTAACTATGCAAAATGGCTGGCACTTTGATGGTGCTTGATCCTTGTCCATTTCATATTTTATTGTTGGCAAATATTGCCATGACAAGGTGGTATACTGATCGTTAAGCATAGGGTTAAACAATAACTATGATGCTGACGCACTCTGTAACCATATGCACTGGATGGCAGCACTTGATGCCATACCGGGGGGCTTATTTTTCTGTTCCCTTTTGCATGTTTTTCTTTTGTTCTGTCAACTAGTATTCTAATAACTGGTAGGCTACACAACGGGTGGGGCAAGTGGCATAGTAATATGCTATATAAGTTGTGCTTAGTGGCACATTCGGAGACTTATTGAGAAAAGCGGAAGAGCTTGCATGAGAAGATTTTGGGCATAAGTAGTGTCCAGTGATTTTAATCACATGAGTATTATCAAGGGCACTCACATGCTTCAAATCGCTGGACACTATTTACGGCCGAAGTCTTCCTGTGCTAAGTCTTTCCCACTTGCTCTCATTATTCGTTGGAAATACACTAGGCTACTCATGGCCACTCATTCGTAGTCATAGCTCTTCACATAATAAAAGTAAAATAATATATGTGAACTTGGTGAACCTGGACAACAAGAAGAAAAGGTGCAGACTGATCGGTGGCATGGATGCAGGGACCACTTATTTTGTAGTCCTCCCAGTCAACCTCTGAACAAAAAAAGGAAAAAGAAAGCACCATGGTGGCCGATTGGTTACAAGGATATGGGGCTTGAGCAAGGTCAATCAATTACTCTCTTGTCGGATGAAGCTCATGTTGTAATTGCAGATTGCCATGGTTTCCCCCTTGTCACAATTCTGAGAGGTGCCCTGGTACCATAAAGCCGGGGGTGTTCTCCAAGGCATCCACAGTAAGTGATCATGAAGTGCATATCCCCACCTTATTCGCTACCTTCTCATTATTCACCCTACCATCGCTATCCTTCTCAGGCCACCACTGGGCCGTTGCTAGCCTTGTTTGGTACCACTGCCTTAAGACTCCTAGTCTCTCCCGGTCCTCCCTCATTGCTGGGAGAATACAGATGTGCCATGCCAGGCTATGCTTTGGGTTCACCTTTCCAGGTTTGCCTCCTCTTTTTCAACATTGTCTTTCGAATTCACAAAAGCACATGCAGGTCACTAACACTTCGAACAATCATTGATGCAGGGTAATTCAGTGGCTTGCCTGCGCTACACGGAAGATAGAGCGTGAACTTCGCAAGATTGATGCCATACTCAGCAATATGGGTGATGAGGCTACATTTGCAACCTCTCAGTCACCTGATCCAGTCATCAACAATGTTTTGATGATTGATGTTTTCGATGGCCCAGAGGTGAGTGTACAATTCGTTGGAGTCACATCAGTTGTCCTGACCATCTCTGATTTAGGTCAGTTCTAGGTTCAGCTTCATGCGCTTGGTGATGGGCTGCGTAGCTGGCTGTCTGAAGCTCTTTAAGGATGGGCTTAGTCCTCCTTTACCTC
>JBBPKI010000956.1:0-16140 GCA_038089155.1 Nevesoporus exiguus
CTGATCTTATATGGCAATATGCTTGGTTGACCATCCATTCGAAGTTCCCCATTGAGCAGGTCTATGTGCACAGATTGTGAGGATTGATTTGCATTCACCATGGTATCACATGTCAGCCAACAGTTATGTTGGTAGTCCAATTGCATCCATTTGTATGCACCAGGCTGATAGATGACGAAAATCTTGCACACTGCAAGGTCAATGCCATAGTTTGATGGACTGGTGAGGATAAATTCTCTTATGGTGTCCTCGAGAGCTGGAGAGAGATAGCGGTCTCGGGTAGGGCCATGTTGTGAGTAATATTCTAAAGGATTGAGCCTGAATAAACACTGAACACACTCAGCATTCAGAAATCAGACATACCTTCAGGACAAAAGTCATGGATAAAGAATAAGCAAGAAAGCAGAGCATCAACGTCCTCTTCAGAACAAATCATCTTGTGGAGAGTAGTTGAATCGACATTGAAAGTCCTTCGACAGGTTACTGCCATATACAGCAAGAGCTTCGCACGTTCTTCACTTGCGGGCGCCTTGGCACGTTCATGTGAGAGCTCCTGTACCCAGTAGAATGTTTTCCTGCGCACACGCTGAAGAAGTTCGATGGCTTGCTTCGAGATGCCTTCACTGGGACTTGATGCAAGTAGCCGACAAAGCAATAGAGAAATGGAATCCATCGACGCCTTATCAATTGGGCCAACCTCAACATCGGCTAACAAGCTGTCAAGCTCGTCCAGAAGGACCCCGCAAAAGAACACGTCTTGTAACTCTTGATGCCAGATCCATGTCCCTAAATCCGGGTCAAGCGGGCCAACCCCATAGGCAGCATGGCTGAGATGAGTGTAACAATTGCGGAGGTTGAGAGTTCTGCTGCGCAGTCCATGGAGGATATTAAGCCATTGTAGCAAGCCACCACTCCGCAAGTGTGCGAGAGCAATCCATTCATCGAGGGGGAGACATTCGGGACAATCTACCTGAGCAGACAAGATGTCGTTGGAAGTGTGAGAGGTGGAAGACAGATATTCCCCAAAGAGCTTAGACGGCAAAAACTCAGTGGACCCATCCAATTGACTAATCCAATCTTCCAGTTTGTGCCACGCGTCAGGCCGCCATATCTGGCTGACTTGCAGATCTTGTTGGAATGGGTCGTGGGAACTGTCTTCATCTGATAGTGCTGACCGTCTAGGACGTGATCGTGAGTGGCGAGCAGAGAGATACTGGTATGCACATGAAAGACGATGTAAGCTTGTTGTCTTGTACAGCAGCAGTCGTTCTAGGCATGCAATTGGAATTTCGGGGGGATAGTCGATGAGCATCGGAATCTCCTTCACAGCCAGTTTGTCGGCCGCGACATAAAGCTCAATCGCTGTCAATAACCTGATGGATGCGTCCTCATTGCATTCGTACTCCAAGTCAACCTTCATCATGTATTTATCCATCAAGATCTTGAGCTTCATACATGCCTCGTCCACGTATGTGACGCAGGCAATCCAATCGTCGATCCCTTGTTCGACCGATCGGTCAACATCATAAAGAGCTACATCGGGGTCGGCAGCATATGCCTTATCAAAAAAAGCCCCATCTGAGGACAAAAAGTCGTCGAGAGCACCGCGAAGTCGATCGCCAGGATGAAAAAGTGCGCGAGGAGATTCGTAACGATGATTCGAAAGAACATCGCGGATGTATTCATGGCTGTTCAGAAGCGAAAGCTGGGTATCTCTTGCGAGTTCATCCTGGGAAGGATTCCGGACCATGGATTGGCGATCATTTGGCTCCTTCCACCTGGCGTCAACGATTTCTTGAAGACATGTACATGTCTCTGACACCATGTCAGAAAGCCAGTCAAGAGAGGATGGGCCAAGCTTGCTCAGACGTCGAAGAACCCGCGACAACATCAAGTGGACCAAATTGATGGAGAGATCGGCACCGCCTTCGTCCCTCGCAAGGGTGCACATAAAAAATAGTATGAATCGTTTGTACGAAGCATGAACGACCGACGTCTGAATTGAGACCCTGATGAGAAGCCAGAGAGACGACCGACGCCAACCCTCGTACCCAACTTCATCGCGAACACGTTTGGTGATGCGAGGAACATCAGGGTTGCAACCACAAGTGGGGGGTGGAGCATGTTCAGAGGAACGGGAAACATCAGCAGCGAGGCTAGTACGTTGCAGAATAGCGTCGAATAAAGAGATGATGTGATCTGAATGTGCGGAGGGAGGAAGAGGAAGATTCGAGCTGACAATGTCAGGCTGAGTGAGAAATTCGGCGAGTTTGAACTGAAAGCCCCTGTCGTCAAAAACCTTGTTTTGGATCTCGACCGCAGCTCCAGGATACGAGTATATCAGAGGTCCTTCGGCTTTCTTTATAGCATCTTCATTCGGAGACACCTCGAATGACTCGCACACTGTGCAGTTCTCCCGTCTCCTGAGCAATATTGCGGAATTCTGACGCCGGATAGGAAGCACAAGGATATCTAAAGATTGTCAGCACAGGCTTATATGGAATGTAAGAACGTACCTCCTGGTTGGATTTCCCGCAGCTGGGAGATAATGTGGTCGGCATCCAAGTGACCAGGCTGGAGGAAGCCTTGTAAGTTGTCCAACATCCTGGTGATGCGATGCCACCGAGGTTCCTCAGGGGTTCCGCAGATATGGGTACCGTAGGAATGGGCAGTAGCGCACACTGAGCGAGTAAGTGAATGGTCATTTTCTGGGGTGTAATCGCTTTTGTCGGGGAGTTCGAGAGGGAAAAACACATGGGTAACAATATATTCCAATTGGTCGAGAGTATCAGTAAATGGGGATGGACTGGTTGCTTGAGAGCTCGGGTCGCTAGAGGTGGACATGGTGGTATTAGGGCAAGAAGCAAGAATGCGGTGAGGCGGGTTCAGTAGCCTGAGGCTGTGATCATCATCGCTTTCCCTTCATGTGGCTCGTCAGAAACCTTGTACCCACTCTCACTGTAAGTTAATGAGTGCTCAAACGTTCTGTTGGAATTAGCAAGCGCGCTGCCACCCGATCTCGTCCGGCCCGACTAGTCACCGGTGCGCAAGCGGCGTGCATGCGCCATGAACATTTGGCAGCACCCTCACGCGTAGTATACTTTACCTGATTTTCCCTGAGCTTAACAGGCGTTCTACTCGCAACCTTATGGTTTACTTCATATTCCGTACAATATATAAGGCCTACATATCGTATGTAGACACCTCAGTCCGTTGCACTGCACGACGACTGAGGTGAGCTAGTTATCTTTCATATTTACCTACCTGAACTTACCTGTATGTAGATTGTCTCTCAACAGGTAATACATTTAGTCTGTTGTACCGCACGACGACTGAGTGTCTATCTCGACAGCCGTCGCGCTCCCCTATTCTCGCGCATATATTCTATAACGTTCACAGACAAGTCTGCCAGGTGGGGAGAAATCCGAGCACTCACGAATAATGTAGACGAAGCAGTTCACCTCTTTGATTTTCGCGATATAAGTAGTCGTCTCTCTTCGTGTTTTGTCTTCCCTTTACACAAACAAGCCTAGCCATGCTGTGAAGCAACTTCGTCTAATTCTGTATCTAGTACCAGACAAAAGAGGGACTGGTTTGTATATACTTAGTAGTGGAGTGCCAAGTTGGACATTGTAATTTAACCCCTGTGGGACCACCCCGGAACGCGGTACACTCAGACCGGAACGGAGCGCGCAAAACGTACGTCATTGAGAGAGGGGAAAGAAGTGAGTGTACATGGCGGGCGTCTGGTATATATACTGTCCGACTGATGTTAGGTATGCGTAGTGTCTGGTATCCTGCTGTTCCGATAGGTATACTGTGCTCCGATAATGCCCGAGCGGGCGTTACACTTTGCTAGTACTAACCCACGTATGCCGAGCATGATGACCGAGATATTGACGTGGTCGATGGGCTAAACCGTAGAAGCTCTCGGGCCCCGTCTGGCAGTCCGAAGCATATACTTTCGAGTAAAACCACCTACATCAACCGCGCAACAGGGCGTCTGCTTTGGGCGACCTAGCACCGATGCGGCACCGAAACAGTTCACGCACGTGTCGCAAAAGAGACGATGTACCTACCTCCTGCCAAAACCAAACAGACGTCCTGGGGATCAGGTTGCGGCGTTCCACCGAGGAACCATTCAGGGTGAAATAGCTCAGGTTCCGGGTATGTGGATGCGTCATGGAGAACCGCCCTGCACGTACGTCCAATTGGAGTGGCCATCATGCTTACACACTCGAATACCGGCACAATACTCACCACACGTTTCCGATGATCCACGATCCATTTTGGATGAGGTACTCATAGGAATGAATGTCTTCAACGGCGACATGGGGTATTACTGTTTTTCAACTCGATGAGCACACCCCATAGGTCCGGGGACTCGAAAATAGCACCTAGAGGGGCAACGGAATGCCATCGAAGGACCTCTTTGCAGACTGCTTTGATATAAGGAAGACAGTCACGGTCATCAAACGAGGACAACTTGTCGCTGCTCACTACCCCATCAACCTCTGCCTGTGTCTTGGCTTGGCTTGCACCTCGGGGTATAAGACCATCGCGAGAGAGAAGGCATGTATAGCAGAGACAACCTGCAAACGAGTTAATGATGGGTACTCGAGTCTATTGTACGATGTCTGATGCACCTGGTGACAGATCATAATGAGATAGATGCGGCCCAGAGTCAAACACACCGGCATAGATGTCCACGCAAGTCCACATAATCAGATATTCTGCCTCCGCACTCACGCCTCCTTCAAACAGTCTGGAAGCAAACGATGGAATCGCTGTACCCGCTGCCTGGTGCAACATGAGATACACGCCATTTGGCATGATAAGGTTACAGAGGATGTACCATTTGCTCCACGACATGCTGGTGGGGCCTCAAAACCACCTCGGTCACCAGCTGGCGGCGGAATTTCTTTGGATCCTGAAAGAGGCCAGTACCAGGAAACCATTGCGGAAGATATCGCACTATAAATGGACTGAGTATGTATTCGTAAGGGAGGGTTGAAGCTAAGCCTTACAGGCAGGGATAGCGTCCACTAGAAACGCGCCAGGGATTCGAATTTCAGAAAACGGCCATCGCTTCGTCCACCAATTCGACAAAGGGATCTTTCCAGTCCTGGACACTATAGCCGTAGGTTTCCTTGAGAACGATGGAGCCAGCAGTGCTGATGGAGAGGACTGCGTCGGATTAGAATGGATCTCTGGTAGAAATACACCTACGAGCGAATGCGATGGTTCAGGTCTTCAGGTTCCTGTAATACATGGTACAAGAATCGGAGTATCTCTTCTTCTTTGATGGGACCGAATGCCGATGCGGTGTTCCTGCTCCCAGCCAGCCAAATCGCATAGCATGGTGAGACGGGGTCTATTTGAACATTTGGTACTGTGTACAAGCTATGAGAATGGTCTGAAAGAGTGCCAGAAGTTTCTCGATCCTTCCATCACAGCGTTCTTCGTTCCTATCACACCACGTCATACGTCGTCATCATACGTCATAGGGTACTGCCTTCGTTCAGTGAGATTCCATCACATTCCTTCTCATTTGTCATGCTACGTAGCCGACTGGCTCTCCAGTCTTGGAATTGTCAGTAGTTTCCTTGTATAGTGGGTTCACTGGAGCTCGTCGCTTGTGAATAACACAACAAAGAAAGTACGCGCCGTATTTTCGACCCAAGGCTTCAAACTTCTGCAGGTTCTTCTCGTGAGATACTTGTTACCAATCACCGGCCACCCAGGGAGTCCAGGTAGGAGTGGACTGGAGGGCCTCAAACGAAAGACTTGCAAGGCAAGGCAAGGCAAAGTGCAATTCCGAGGAGGCATGCATGAACTAAGGATATTATGTGGGCCATTAGCGACGATGCAGGAGCAGGAGGATGGGGGAGAACCGTGATCTCGACGACTTGGGTGTAAAAGGGACGTCGATCTGTAACACGAGTCTGTAAGGACTCCAGTCGACGTTGTACAAGACTGTATTAGTAGTTACCTGTAACACGAGTCTGTAAGGACTATAGTACATAAGTAAGTGACTATTGTGTAGTGTACAGTGGATGCTTACCTCCAGTCGACGTTGTACGAGACTGGAGAAAGCGTGACAGGCGGACGCGCAAGTCAATGGACGCTGTCGTCCAAATATGGTAACCTAATGTAGGTACGAAAGAATACTAAGTATGTACTAGGAAACGGGATGATCTCCAACATTGGGGATGTAACTTACGAATTGAGTAAACCAAGCACGGTGTGGCCATCAACGCAGAAGGTCGGAGCAAGCAGCTCCACATCGACCCGATCCGCCCATCTGTACAACTCGAGAAATATGAGTGGGGAAGTTGTACTGACCTTGTGAGTACACTGATAACGCCAGAGATGTACATATTGTACGCAGAGGCTTCGAACAGAGCGGTGTGTGGGCTTGGCAGCCGAGCCACCCGCGAATTTCACTACGAAAAAAACCCGCCCGAAACGTGCACGGCCCTGCATAGCTCTCTAGCAGGTCGATTCCCCGAACAAGTCAGGTACGGCACGGCGACTCGACCTCGCCTGGCCTCATTCTGACTCCCCAGAGGCCCTCGGGCTCAGGCACTACCGCTAATCGTACTTCTAATGAGAACAGGTACGCGCCACGCTTCAAATGAGTTGAGTTACAGATGACGGCGTGCACCTTCCATTTGCTTCGTCGTCGCATCCGGCGAGGATGGGGGACATGCCGAAAGGGGATATTCGCAGGTCCAGCTTGAACTTACCGCGCCCATGATACGCTCCGCACCGGCGTGCTCATCGACAAAGACAAAACAGGCGCCTGTTTCTTCCAAGTTTCAAGGAGCTCGTTGCCTTCATATTGATATCCCTTGACCCAATTCGAGTATCCTCACTCAGACACACCAACCGAAGAGCTCATGATTCAACACCGGTTTGCGTCAGTGTATCTAAACTACTGCTCTGACCGAAGATGATTGTTCTCAAATCTCAGTCGATTTGGACCAATACATTAGTAGCGAAACAATACAATATGGTAGCTACGTAGAGAGGACGGCACGCAGGCTGGTCCCGAGGTCCAAGGGCTACTTCCCTCCCTTGATCCTCTCGGGCACACTCGGCGTCCTCGCAGTCCTCGGCCAGGCTACTCGAAGATTGAAGTTGTAACTGCTTTCCTCCGGGTCCCGATCTACTCGTCGTCGCAACTTGGACCGGGGAACTGAGCTATTGGCGTATGGACGAAGGCAGCACGTAGATTGCTCGAGTTTTAAGTAAGTCCAGTGCCACAGCAAATCGAACCTTGTTCACGTGTGGCCGCGGAGTCCGAATCTCACGGACATTGGTTTCGGCCTTTGGTCTGGTGGCGTGTCAGTAGGACGGACGATGGTAGCCGATGGTCTGGACTGCTCTAGAGTAAAACCAAGTGTGGTATCGGGGCCGACCGCTCTTTCCAGTCGAAAGTATCGTTTCCTTGACATGATATCGCGACTTTCGAAGCCAATCCCGCTGGAAACAACGTCTAGGTGCGAGGTCACAGAGGAACCTTGGTCAGCGCGATGCCCGTGCAAATGAAATCGATACCCCAATTCCACCGTGCACATTGTAACTCGCCAAGCATTCCCGATCTGTCGATGTGTTCCAACTCGGTAGCTACACCTGGTATCGAGAATCAAGCTGAATTGCTGGGGGCTATCGACGAATCGGGGGGGAGCGAGCAGACGATGTAGGAGTGGCACGTACGGCGCTCCAAAACTAACGACGACAGAATAACTAGCGTCATTCCCCTGTAAAATGCGTCAAGTGGAGAGCGAGGGGGCCGCCAAGGGACATACCTGGTCGGTGATAGAGACGGACATGGTGGATCGTTTGTGATGTTTCGACTGAAATCCATACTTTTGCCGGATCGAGTCCATGATGTGCGGCATGTTGGCGATGCGCTGCTCAGGCGTCATCGCGCGTCGGAGGATTGGTACATGAACGGGTTCTGCATCGAGCGGTGGGGGCGCTGCCAGAGCGCAGGAAAGGAAAACAAACGAGAGAAGGGAAAGCATAATTACCAGGGAACGACTGCGCGGCGTGTGGGTTTTTGTGCAGCACGCGCGAGTACAGTGCACCCGCCTCGTGCCAGAGGTCCGATCATCTAGACAAGGCGCAGTGGCCGGGGTCTCATTTGCTCCGTCGCCGTGTCCGGTTCAGCGATGAAGCGAAGCCAGGACACGATCCAGTCATCGTCACAGCACAAGAAACCAAAAGTACACGGCGATGAGGACACAAGCGACGTCGAGTGGTCGCGTGTGGAAAGACGTAAGGCCAAGAAGGCCAGGAAAATCGAGGCAAAGCTCGGCGTGCGTGTCCAGCGTGCTCGCCGCTCCGTGTCCGACCGTGGTATTGGTTTTTCTAGGGATCGACGGCACGGTTCATGTACGTCAACAGCGAGATTGTGAAGAGAAAGGATGCCATTCGGATCGACGTGAGTCTCCTTGTCGTGTCCTCGTTCGTATGCACATCGTCGCTAGGACGTGCGTGATCTGGTCCTTCACATCATCGCAGATGACCACCTCCGAACTAGGTCAAGATCGAGGACCGTCTCTCCTTTTCCTTGATCTCTCACGTCCAACACCCTCCCAGAACGCACGAACCGTACAAAAAGTGGTCGTACTGCTGATACCCGGGAACTCCCCGACGTTCTCGGCCTTCCACCACTGCCCACGTCAGCGACAGCCAACCCGAATGTTCCAATCGCGATCCCACTCGCAAACGACTCGAGGACACCCCTCCCGTTCATCGCGTCCACGTTTAGTCATGCTTGCTCGACCCGCGCTCCTGGCGACCAGATGAGGATGTTCTCTGTTCTCGGGTCGTTCTTCCAAGGGCCGCTGAGTGGCGAGGAAAAGAAGAGACGGATGGAGGCACGAATTGCCTGTACGCGTCTCTATTATCACCGAATACGCCCTGACGGTGTCCCCTTGCAGCAGAACGTGGATTCGACAAGGACCCGTCGCTGTACTTGATCTCGTTGGAACAAATGATAGAAAACGAGTATCCGATACCGTCCTACATGGCAGACGTCTTCGAAAAGCCAGAGGGCTGGGTAGAGACACCCCAACCGATCGTCGAGTCGATCTTGCAGCTCCCACATTCGAAGCAACGGTCACGAGTATACGCCATCGACTGTGAAATGGTGGGCTCTCGTTTTGTCCCCCGGACGGTACTGATGGCGATGCAGTGCTTGACGGAAGATGGCAAGGAACTAACACGGGTCTGCGTGGTAGACTACGAATCTGGCATTGTCGTATATGATACCCTCGTCAAACCACCCAAGCCTGTCACCGATTACTTGACAAAGTATTTCCCTTGTGCCGTTGCCCGACTCGCGCTCACCAAGCCCCGTAGATGGTCGGGGATCACCGAGGCCTCTCTTTCCAAGGCAACGACAACGCTTGCCGAAGTGCAATCGCACCTCCTCGCACTGCTCGCACCCCAAGGTGGCCCCACCTCGATCCTGGTCGGGCATTCCCTCGAATCCGACCTCGGGGCACTCCGAATGTGCCACCCGCGGTGCATCGACACTGCGCTCATATACCACCACCCGCGCGGTCGACCACTCAAGCCCGGTCTTGCATGGCTGACCAAAAAGTGGTGTCACCGCGAGATCCAGACGCGCGGCGAGGGTGGTCACGACCCTGAAGAAGACGCACGAGCATGCGTCGACCTGCTCCGACTGAAGGTCCAGAACGGAGCTGGGTTCGGTGAGTTCAAGACTGACTACGAGAGCATCTTTGAGCGGATGGGGCGGGCGAGTGGGAGAGGTGGGCAGGGGAGAGTGAGGGCAGCCGTAGTAGATCACGGGAATCCTAGCGTGATGCATGGGGCCAAGGCGACGACGGCGATCGGGTGCGGGAGCGATCAGGAGGTACTCGAGGGATTGATGCAAGCGATCCCTGCACACGAGTTTTTGTTTGGAAGGTTTACTGGGGTTGCGGATGCCATGGGCTGTGAGTGTGCACAACATGTTTATGGACGGGCGTTGATCATCTCTAGGGTTGACACCGAAGGTGACAGGGGATGCGCCGGCCGTTACAGCCACTCCAACAGAGCCCTCGCCCGAAGCGATCGCCGCCGCCCAGACGACATTGGATGCGCGACTCGTGTCACTCTACGGGTCTCTTCCTCCGCGGACGGCCATAGTAATTTTTACAGGTCACTCGGATCCCCGTCGTATGGCATCGTTGAACGCGCGCAAGGTTGGATTTGAGTCAGCGATCAAGAGCGGGAAAAAGGCTGAAGACATGGATCGGTCGGAGTGGTGGACTGCGAGCGATGGCAGGTTGCTAGAGGAGGAAGTCGAGAAAGCCAAGCGAGGGCTCTTGTTTTTGGGTATCAAGTGATGCCGTGTATGGGTCGTATACCTTGTGCGATGGAATCCCCGGGACAATGGATGTCGACGTTGGAAGGTCCGCATGAATGTTAATCCCAACGAGAAAGCCAAGCGAGGGCTCTTGTTTTTAGGTATCAAGTAGTGCCATGTATGCCCCATACCTTGTGCGACGGGTTCCCCGGGACGGTCGATGGCGATCGACGAACATCTGCACCAATATTAATCCCAATCGAGGCCCAACACGTCCTCGCGGCCACCTCTCACAGCCGCCTCGACAGCCTCTGCAAACGCTCTAAACGCCCTCGTATCCTCGTCCAACGCCACCTCGCTGCCATTACCATTCCCAAGTAATCGCCCATCAACTCCAAGCGCACGCTCCACCGCCTCTTCGCGCGCCGCCCCACGCAGTTTATCGATCCTCTCTAGGAGCGCACACAGCGCAGGATCAGCGAGACACGCGCGGACAGACGGGGACGTGGCGATCGCTTCGTAGTGAGGGAGGTGGAGCGGTTTTGGATCGTCTCGCGTCAGTGGGTCGGGGTATGCGGAGGGGGTGGGGACGTAGGGCCATATGAGGGAGGTCAGTGGGCGGAGGGGGGGTGGGTCTTGGAGAGGTACGGACGTGGAGGGGGAATCTGAATCTGAGTTGGAGTGTATTTGTGGTGGGTCTGACGAGGGGGATGGGGAGGGTGCTGCGGGTGCTGGAAAGGAAAGGAGGATGTAATGAATTGCGTGACCTGGACGGAGGCATGGTGGGCGTTACCTTGGATGGGCCCACCCAGGGTGCCTGGAGCACATGTCTCTGTAGCAGTACAGTGCGATGCCAGTCAGCACGACCGCGTGCCAGCCCGGGTCGTGGTATAGACGGACCTTTGTGTGTCTTGTAGCACGCAGCGGAGCAGCTTGAGGTCGCCAATTCCAGTCCGATAAGGGTGCGCGAGTAGCGAATGGACTTACTAGTCTGTTCTACACGTCGCACACGCGTATTTCGACGCTTGGATTTTGCATATGGCGCAGGGGGGTCGAGGTCGGGGTGGCATCAGGACAGCACGGTGGGGGTGGCGGTGCTATTAGATGACTTCACCGCAAAGTGCATGATGGAACAGCAACCAGGTCTTTGGTCACCTTTCAAGGGGTCGCCTTCAAGTTGTGGCTTCCCGCCTCCGAGTCGTCTTCATTCATCTTGGTGACCGTTTTTCACCACCACGAAGTCTATTATAGAATATATGCGCGGGAATAGGGGAGCACGACAGCTGTCGAGAGACAATCTCAGTCGTCGTGCGGTGCAACGGACTAAATGTATTACCTGTCGAGAGACAATCTACATACAGGTAAGTTCGAGTAGGTAAATGTGAAAGGTAACTAGCTCACCTCAGTCGTCGTGCGGTGCAACGGACTGAGGTGTCTACATACGATATGTAGGTCTTATATACTGTACGGAATATGAAGTAAACCATAAGGTTGCGAGTAGAACGCCTGTTAAGCTCAGGGAAAATCAGGTAAAGTATACTACGCGTGAGGGTGCTGCCAAATGGTCATGGCGCATGCGCGCCGCTTGCGCACCGGTGACTAGTCGGGCCGGACGAGATCGGGTGGCAGCGCGCTTGCTAATTCCAACATGTCCCTCGACCTCGTCAAGAGGCGTCAATGCGGTTGGTCCAGCGAAAGCTGCTTGTATGCGATGCCGTCAAAGTGCACCGTTGCCCTCTCATCAAACAAGCACGCTGAGCGCAGGACAGGGTAGCGCTACACATTCTGAAACGGAGCCGACACCAAACAAGCCAATACACTCCTCTTTGCTGGATCATTCAGTTCCTAACTTATCCGCCTCATGATGTCTACCACATCTGACATTCGGCTCGTTTGTTTGCTATTCGATGAACCCCCCGATCAGATCTTCACAGTCACTATTGCAGCGACTAAGATAGTCTACAGTCTCAAGGAACTGATAGTCTCAGCAATTCCTGACGTCTTTCGCAACGTAGATGCAAGGATGCTCCAACTGTACAAAGTGTCTCTTCCCTATGACAGCGAGCTTGGGGAGAAACTCAGGGGATTAGAGTTGACTAAGCCCTTATCTCCCCTATGGGAGCTGTCGAGCTATTTCGAAGACATCCCTGAAGGATATCTCCATATCGTCGTCAAATACCCTTCTGGTGTGTGTCCGACATCGCCGGTGTTGTTACGACTGATTATATTTCGGGCAAGCCCGGACGACCCCGTTGCAAGCAAAAGGAAGAGAACAAGACGACATCCTAACGGTGCTGGCCGAATGTAGGCTTTTCACTATTCTTCCTTGTTGTTTTGTTTCTGCTTCGGCTTCGTGACAATGGTTGATTATCGTGCAAACAGCGTTCAAACGAGCCACCACCATTACGTCCAAGACTCTCACTCCTTCCCAAATCGCAAAATCGACAGAATATATGAAATTCCAGTCTGGCGATCGTAGGATATTAGATAGTCGCTATGCCGCGAACAACCCAGTCAACACAGTGGCGCCTCCTATCCACCTGTTCAATCCAGCATTCGCATACTTCTCCAGCAAAGCCTTCGACCCATCGTACGATGTACCCGACACCTTTGTCTGCGACGTCCGGGACCTCATGGCTGAGTTCGCTCAAATCCACACTTACGAGCAGACTCATCCTTCTTGTGGAGGGTCATTGGCCGCAACCTCACTTCCATCAACAACCCTGATAACACTTTCCTAGATTACATGGCACTTGATGTACCCGAGGGGATCCAAGCATACCTACTTGTTGTCGAGGAGGAGTTCGGTAACGGAGGACCAGATCCCTCAACCCAAGCTGCCTTCTCGTTTCTTCATATGTTTTCCCAATCTCATGTATGGCATCCATGCCGCATCTGTTTTCTTCCCTTGCTGATACCTTGTTCGTTTGTATAGACCAGTGAACTCCCTGTGAGGTGCTGCCCCCCCGTCTTCCTTCTTGCCCATGCTGGACCATGGCTCACAATCATGGGTGGTATTATTGCCGCAGACTGCGTCGTTCAGCGACTCACGGACTTCCTCTGGGTTCCTGTCCGTTCCACCCACGACGATGGCCAGTATCGGCGAATTGCACGTATTTTCTATACTCTCAGAGAGTCGATCAAACTCTTGAAATCATGGTACAAACCCATCCAAGACATACCACCTTTCAACCCTTCAGTCCCTGCTGTGCACCCTCGGTTTTTCCCATCTCCCAATACATTCCCAGAAAATGGTGCCCTAGTCAAGTTCGAATATCAAGAACCGCTTGAACGAAATGTCTCGTGCGTGACGTATCGCGCCAAGACCGTCGAGAACAACCCAAGGGACATCGTCATCAAGTTTGTCACTTCATATGGTGCGAACGCACACCAGCAGATGGCAAGGAACGGTTTCCCGCCAGAACTCCTTTACTACGGACTGATCGACGTGGTCCCTGGGATGCCATCGTATGGCGACCTGCGTATGGTCGTGATGGAATATGTCAACGCACCGACGCTCGATGTTGTGTTACAACATGGAAAAGCTTCTGAGGCTTTCAAATCCGACCTTCGTCGAGCGATCGAGGAGCTTCACCGTGCTAACTATGTGTTTGGTGACATTCGGTCACCGAACGTCGTGGTCACATCACGTGGTCGTTCCACTGCGCAACTGATCGACTTTGACTGGGCCGAAAAGGAAGACAAAGCCAAGTACCCGGTTGCGCTTTCGAGGTCTATCCAATGGCCACCAGGTGTAGAAGGGCTGGTCCCCATTCGGAAGGAACATGACATTGCCATGTTGAACGCTTTGCTGTCTGAGTGTCCTTGATCTAACTATAAATTAACTATTGTATATTTCATATTCCTTCGCAGTAAACCTCTCATTCCCCGGGTAGGGATGGGTGGTGAATTATTGTAGTTGAACACAGGGCGGAGTACTCTGGTTTCGTTGCGCTGGCGCGATGTTGATATTTTTCTTGACTTGACGTCTTAACCGTTCGAAGCAGCACATGAAGTCGACCTTTAGACGCATTTGTCGCACCTCTCCCTTTCTCGTCTCCCCTGCCGAAATGTGACGAGAACCACGGAGGATATGATGGTGGGATTTATTACATGGCGATCCCCGCGACCCGCCTCGAGGTACACGAACTTGTAAGGCGACAAGATTCCAGCGCCTCGCATCCCCCTTGGCACGTACCCGACTCGAGTTAGAGACCCCGACCACTCCTCTATTCAGTCGAATGACTGAGGTCGTAATCGACTGGAAATCCAACCATGAGAGTGACAGAACTACTTATCGCTCTGGCCCTCATGGCACACACTTAGTACTAGTACTGTCCCGTCTTCATCCGGCCGATGAACGTGCCTACCTCGAGGCATTCGTGCTTTGTTTTCCGTCCATGAGTTTCGTCGCAAAGCTCCTTCCAACTTGATGGATGACACGGTGGGCCGTCATTCACAGCGCAGGAAACGCTGCTGGCGCAGACAAGTCCAGCCGCATATTGTCTCGGCGCAGGACGTTCAGAAAGATGTAAGTATTCCCGGAAATATCTCTAATACCCACTCTAATGCGCCCAGCATCCTTCCGCATCACATCCGAATGAAGCACCGTCGGAAATGTTCCGAGTCCGCCTCCCTCGTTGTGCTCACAAAGCTGTCAAGGCCATCGAGCGTTTCGGTACTCGCTTTGGCATTGGACGTCGTCAAACAGGCAGCGAAATCCCTCCATCGACCCATTCACATGACCTAGTCGCTGGCACGGGCTCATCTACTGGTCAGGTTCGTATACTTTGACCCTCCGATTCGAGATGCGTTTCGCTTACCGTTCATCCACGTTCCAAGAATCCATCACAGCCCTTTGCTGGGGAGCTCGATCAGGTGGACCAGCATCGGACACGATCCGAGTCGATAACCAAAAGGAACTCTACGTCCAATCCTGCAAATGCGCTCGCAAAAGAACACGTCCTCTGTCCTGCGTGCCAGCAATCCGTCTCCACTTCTCGGAGTCGCCTTTCAGACTCGGACCTGCTGACTCGCCGAGGTTCAGAGCCTTTTCGCACCTACGCGGACCTCCGTGTTCTCGAAACGGCTTGTTCAGAAAGGGGCTGTCATCTTTGTGCGCTCTTCCTAGGAAGGATCCGACATCTCTCGCCAGAGACTGACGCGCCGATCACCGTGACGCTCAATATTTCTCGTTCTGGTGGCGTCACGTTCTCGATCAAATCTGGCGAAGCTGGGGGGCGACGATTGGGCGAACTTGCCGTCGTCCCTGTTGAAGACGTCGAGAATTATGACGCGAGCGCGCCTGCAGATGCCAAGTTCACCTTCGCGAACGGGGAGACGTTCGAAAACGCGCGCATCGTCAAGTCTATTTCGTCCGATGCGTCGTTCACCCTGGCGCGGGAATGGCTGGAGCAGTGCTTACACCGGCACCCAGAGTGCTCCCAAGCAGCCCGGTCTGCAAAAACTAGCACCTGTCCCAGCCGACTCATTGACGTCGGGGCTGGTGGAAGAGCGCACCTTAGGGTCGTGGTGACGCAAGAATTGAGTGCTGCAGACCTGAAAGACCTCAAATACCTGACACTCAGCCACTGCTGGGGTGGCGCTGATATTCTCCGCCTTCTCGTCGACAACGTCGGTAAACTGACCGTCGAAATCCCGACGGATGCATTGCCAAAGACGTTTCAAGATGCAGTGATCATCACACGTCGCTTGGGGTACGAGAACGCGCTACCCCGTCGTTGGAAAAACGCTAATTAGGGCATCTTAGCTATCGTTACATCTGGATAGACTCTCTATGTATCATTCAG
>JBBPKI010000957.1:5565-16128 GCA_038089155.1 Nevesoporus exiguus
ACTCCTTTGATGTTTTTGGGTATAGGCTATTCTAATATGGCTTCCACCTTTCCTTTCTCTATTTTAATTCCTTCGGTGTTTATGACCATTCCAAGGAATTCGACTTCTTTCTGCTTAAAAAAGCATTTCTCAGGCTTCAAGAATAAGTCATGTTCCTTTAGTCTTTTGAGAACTTCCTGGACAATTTTATTGTGCTTGGTTTCGTCGTCCGTCTTGGTAAAGATCATTATGTCGTCGATATACATATACTATGACAACACTGTCCATGTCAGCAAAGATCTCATTCATCATTTGCTGGAACGTGGCAGGGGCGTTGCATTGGCCAAAGAACATTACTAATAGTTCATAGGCTCCAGAGTGTGAGACAAATGCTGCCTTCCATTTGTCTCCCTCTTTTATTCTAATATTGTTGTAGCCCCATTGAAGATCTAACTTTGTGAAGAGCCTCACCCCTTGGAGCTTATCCACTAGTTGACTTATAAGTGGTAAGGGGTAGTTATTCTTTACCGTCCACTCATTGAGGTAACGGTAGTCTTGAACTAGTCTCTTTTTTCCATCTTTCTTAGGTATAAAAAAGACTGGGGAAGTTTGTGGAGAGCGCGAGGGTCTGATATATCCCTTTTTTGTTTGTTCTTCTATGAAGGGCTTTAGCTCTTCCATTTCATCCTTGCTCATTGGGAATATTTTAGCCTTTTTTGGTTGAAAGCCAGGCTTTAGCTTTATCTCGTGATCCCATGGCTTTCTCAAGGGAAGTTGTTCAGACTCTTTCTTGCTAAAGACATCCAGATAATGGTGATATTCTTTAGGAACCATTTCTTCTAATGTTGGTTCCTTCTTTTTGGGCACTTCTAGATTTTTGATGAACCGGTGCACGGTTGAAGCATGTTTGAGTTCTTCTTCTTCTTGTGCCAGATGTGTTCCTTGGTCTGAAAGCATGTAACATGACCTTGGACACCTTGCCATTCTAACTTCTCCTTTTGACCAATCAATAGTTGGGTTATGCTTTGCCAACCATGTATAGCCAAGAATCATATTATTTTTGCCTAGATTGGTGACTTCTGTGATAAGGCATTCATGATGTCCTTGGTAATCTAGGACAATTTCTGCCTGATGAGTTACAGATCCAGCGGAGTTCTTGGTACCATCTACATTGAAGATGGGGATTTCCTTTTCTATCTTATTGAGTGGTAATTTTATTTGTTTGGCCCAAACTTTGTCAATGAAGACTCCATTTGCACCACTGTCCAAGAGAGCTTTGCAAGCATGTCGCTTGTTCTTGGTAGTGGGGTGTGCAATTGAGATGTCCATAAGGATCTCATATTGCACCTTGGTATTTCGTAAGAGGATTCGTTCTGGGAAACTATCCTCATAAATATTTTTTTGTTTTCCTTTGACTGAATTAAGCCTGCATTCTCATGCAGCAAGCTCCTTGTTTGGAGACCTGGTCTCAGTAGTGGGTAAGTGTACTCTATAAATAGGTGATTCTGGTTCCAAATCCGAAGAGTAGCAAGTGGAGGAATCATAGTCATCGTCGTTTTGTCCATACTGTACAGAGGAAGATAATGAGGAAAAACTATTTTTTGTATTTAGTAATTGTGGCTTCTGAGGTCCCAGTTCCCTCAGTTGCCATATCCTTTTCCCTGTTTCTTCATCTCCGTGTCATGGAGATCAAAGAAGTATGCCTTCATGGCATCGTAGTCCATCCCCTTAATTGCCTTTTCTGGCGATAACTCCTCTTTCTTTTCCTCTGTCTTCTTTTTCTCGTTCATTGCTCATACCTGTGGGCGACGGCCTGCTCCTACATTCTTTTTGTGGCAGTCCATCTTATGCCTTCCTCCTAAGAATTTGCACTCCATACATTCTCTTTTGGGATCTTTGCAATCCCTGGCAAAGTGTCCATCCTTTTGACAATTGAAACAGGTATTCTTCTTGGCGACTGCTCCAATTTCCATTGGTTGGCCTCGCCCTCCATAGGTGCAGGCTTGGCCTTCTCGATAACTCCCTTGTGAAGACTGTCCAGGTTTCGAGGATTCTTTCCCTCTTAATTTGAAGGATTCCATACTGGTTCCCTTCTTCATCAGAACCTCTACATAGTCCTGGATGCAATCCTTCCTTTGTTCATTGTAAAATATCTGCTGCATGATATCGGAGTCTACAGCTTTTTCTAGCAGCCTTACTCCATTTGGATCGTTGGCTGCCAGATTTCCTTTGGTGTCGTAATAGTGGGCAAGCCACCTTGTGAGGAAATCTTGTGTTCCTTCATTGTGGTACTGTTGGCATTGTTCAAGGCGAGCCCTTGCTTATAATTTTGATATGTAGACAGCCTATAATTTTGATATGTTATTGATGTATATTGATATTGCTTCAGAGTATACTTTTCAAGTATATAACCTCAGTATATCAACAATGGGAATATGTTTTTGTTTTGTGCCCCTATGTTGATTCTTGCCTTATTGGACCCTTCCAGAGCTTATCTAAGCGAGGAGTGCGATCTACAATGGTGCATACATTATATATTTACATGCAGATCATATGTAGTGTATAAAAACAGGAGGAAAATGGGAAAAAAAAAAACATATTATTGCAGAGATTCTCAATTTAGAAATGTTGTGGGAGTGGTGGTCGCTTTTGGTCGCTTCAGGACCATTATGTAAGCACATTCTGTGCCTGTTGATGGCCTAGAGCCAGCATGAGACAAGAGTAATGTATTTGACTAGTACAATACCACATATAACACTGTAATACATCAGTCCTCTGAATGGGCTATTGGCAAGGATTCCTGTCATTGTTGCATCAAATGTCTGTGGGGATTACTGCCATTTCATGCACCATTCTGACAGGATAGCCTGTATACCAAGTGATACTCATGCAGTTGCTCTTTTGATAGTTCAGGCATTGTTCTGCCATACTTCTTTTTGTATGGTACACTTTGATTTGACTACTACCATGGTATGTCCTCTCCTCACTTGAACATGTGGATTGGGGGTAGTAACTCATACTTTCTATCTGTTACAACATCTTCATGCAGTCAGCAACCATGCCCTCATCTGACTATCATGAGACCAGAAAACCCACCCTAATGGAGGAAATGGCTACTGCCCTCCCATTTGAGTTCAAATTGATGAGATCTTATGGCCAAGAGGACTAGTATATCCTTTTGGGTGGGGTGGGGATAGATCTAAAATACATTATGAAGTCATGTGTAACCACTCCAGGTTACTTAGATCCCAGTATCTAGCATATATACTGCTCGCGGTACTGAGTGTAACCATTTAGTATCATCTGCCTTTTGGTTTAGTGGCTAAGCGTGGCGGTCTACTCATTACATCACAACCCTATAGGAGTCTACCCAATTAAAATCATGATCAAGTACAGATGCCTAGCAGCAACTATAGGGCAGAACAGTGTATCAATTTGGTAGCACATGTATTCCAACTGGGTTGAGTCAGTAATGATATTGCATCGAAAAACCATATGTTGATTATTCAGTTGTCCACTGAGGCTCATGTTAGAATTAGCAAGCATACTGCCATCTGATCTTGTCTGGCCCAACCAGTCACTGGTGTGCAAGCAGCACACATGCACCATGAACATTTAGCAGCACCCTCATGCATAGTACTTTATCTGATTTTCCCTGAGCTTAACAGCTGTTCTACTCACAACCTTATGGTTTACCTCATTTGCTTTAGTATATTCTGTACAGTATATACATAAGACCTACATATCGCATGTAGACACCTCAGTCTATTGCACTGCATGATGACTGAGGTGAGCTAGTTATCTTTCATACTTACCTACTTGAACTTACCTGTATGTAGATTGTCTCTCAACAGGTAATACATTTAGTTTGTTGCACTGCATGACAACTGAGATTGTCTCAATAGCTGTCATGCCTTCCCTTTCTCATGCATATATTCTATAAGCTCAGAGGTAGTATCCAAGAATTTCTTCAGCTTTTCCACTGACACCAAGCAGTCTCAAAGAGACTGAGGTGGCATCTGAGGCATAACATGGTTGAAGTGACAGCAATGGTAGCTTTGTAGGGCTGTCTACCCTGCCAAAGTACAATTAGTGAGTATGGCTCTCTACTGGGGAAAAAACATTGTGTTGTATTGGTCAGCCCTGAGAAAGTGGTGATGAATAAAGATGCGATGAACCAGTGGTCAAGCTGTACTGCACACTCACTCATCAAACCCAGCCCTGAGATGATTTCTTGCCTGGCAAAGCAAGCTAGGAGGAACAGAGAACATAGTACCCTTTTCAGTGGCAATCTCACCAAATGCTGATTTCATTGTGATTGGTGGACAGGATGGAAGCACCACTGTAGCAGCTTGGTGGAGTCTAAAATGACAAAGTGCTGATGATGGCAGTGAGTCAGGAAAGGTCAGACAAGCTGGATGAGGGATGATGGCAAGGGATGGCCACTGTCCAATATACTCCCATTTGTTCTTAAATACTATACTACTGAATAGCTGGATAATCAATATAGTTAGAGAATAGCATGGGTAAACTCATGGGTATCAGGGGTCATACCCACACCCACACCCACCAATATATCCACACCTGCACTGTGGGTATAAGTTTTTCAGTGGGTACACAAAGCTTAACCCACACCCATACCTGCAGTGGGTTTACCCATGGGTCACTCTATATAAGATTATGGATGAGCAGGGGTAACCCTGGGGCATTTTAAGGCTGACTCACATTCAATAGAATATATGCATGAGAAAGGGAAGGTGTGATGGCTATTGAGAGGCAATCTACATACAGGCAAGCTTAAGTAGATAAGTATGTAGGATAACCAACTCACCCCAGTTGTCATGCAGTGTAATGGATTGAGGTGTCAAAGTATGACATGTAGGTCTTATACATATACTATACAAGATGTGCTAAAGCAAAAGAAGCAAAAGATAAGGTAACAAGTAGAACAACTAGGGGAAATCAGGTAAAGTCATATGTGCACCACTTGCACACTGGTGATTAGTCTGGCTGGATGAGATTGTGGTGGCAGCATGCTTGCTAATTCCAACAACATCCACACTGTACCAGTAGCACACCAGATACATGGGAGATATCCTAGGGTATATGCATTGATACAACAGACTAACCAATCCTAACTTAAATATATATATGAATTATTGTAATCTATTCTACACATGAACTACAACTGATTAAGTGGATGGGGTGTGCATGAGATTGATGGAAAGGTGTGATGGTTGCATTTGAGTTGACACAGGTGCACACAAGATGATGGGAGTGAGTGTGAGATGACCAGAGGATGTGGGAGATGATAGAACAGTGCATCAAAAGACTGGAGAGTGTGCAAGATGATGGGACAGCATGTGAAAAGATATAGGGTGCATGAAATAATAGCATGGCATGCAAAGTGATGGGGAGAGCATGGGAGGTATGAGGAGCACATGGAAGAAGACAGGGCTGGACATGAAAGAGTGGGAATGTGCATTGGGGTCAATGTGAGTGTGTGCAGGATGATGGAAGCAAACACAAGATGATAGGAGTGTGTAAGAGGTGATCAGACAACAGATTAAAAGATGGAAGGGTATGTGAGATGATGAGATGGCACATGAAAAGACAGGGGCATGCAGGACAGCAAGGGAGGCAGCAGCATGGCATGTGAAGCGATAGAAAAGTGCACAAGGCAATGGGAGGCACACTGGAGGAGATGGGGTAGTGCATGAAAAGGCAGGAGGCTAGTGGTGGCAATTGGAGGTGTGCACAAGGTTGACAGGAAGACACGAGGGTTGGGCCAAAGATTGTCCAATTGCCACCAAAGGAATCCAAGTATGGTACCTAAGTATGAGTCAAATCAACTAAGTCTACTACTTCCTCCTCCTTCTCCTTGGCAACATCTGGTAATGAGCCCACCACCATAACATCCTCATTCCTTACAAGATTGAGCAAGCTCCAGCACCCTAAATACAACAATGCATGGGTAGACTGAGTCAACAAACATGACCACACATGAGATAAGAGCAGTTGGCCTTGGCTAAATAAGCATTCAACATCAATTGGAGTGGCAGGAATAGTCAAGTAATCAAGTGCCATTCAAGACAGTTGAGGGTAGCTGTCCTAATGATTAAGCCACAATTCAATAGGGTCTGGTGCATGTGTGACATCACTCAAGAGGTAGTGATCAAGTTCATTTTGCATGCTTGAAGCTGGGGCCAATAATGTAGGCATGGAGTTGAACAAATTTTCCTGTCAATATTGTTAGAATGGGGACAAATGACATAAAATCATGACCTACAGTTTTATTTTTGGGTTGAACAGTCCGTGTAGCAGAGTGAGCTTCCACTTCCACAGTATATGTATGCTCATATGCATCATGGATGAGGTTCTCAGCAGTTCAAATACAATCTTTTGGCCAATTCATCATCCTGAAATATGTGAGCTTGTAGTGGGGATGAAGAACTGCATGGATTTATTAATAACATGTTAGAACTGTCTCATAGTAAACTTACTCATGGCAACTCTGTACACATCTGAGCTGTCAGTTAGCTCATAGTACCAATTGAGTGTGGACTTTGCCAGTGTTGCAGCAGCATGTGTGGAAATCAAAAGCTTGCAGTTGATAGAATATGATACCAGCTGTTTATTAATCATATCCATGGCTGGGATGACGGTTGCCAAGTTTGGCATTGAGCATGAGAAGTACAAAGTGGCATCCTTGAGTATCTGGACTGATTTGTCAGCATGTCTGATAAATCCCAAGATACAGTGGAAACCATCACAGATCTTCAGAACATCATGCAACTCCTCAAGGAGTATCCATTCATCTTTATTTAACTGAAACTTCCTTGCCTCCTTTCCCTCTGTGATTGTCTCTATGACCTCTTGGTGGTTCAATACATACTCAAGCATGTCAAATGTCGAGTTCCAGCAAGTTAGTACATCACGTGGTATAGTTGTTGGTTTCTTATCCATCGCTGCAAGGATCCAGTACCATTCAGGGAGCAACTTGGCTGAAGAGTTCACCATTTTGAATGAGAGTTTGTGGATCTATGGGTAGATTATATTAGAAAGTATAAGTTTGTGAATTGCATGCATACCTTTGCAAGAGCTAATTGTGTTGGCTGGACATCCTGTTCCAATGTTATCCTCTCTTGGTCAGATATTTTATCCACTTCATTAATCCAACCAGCAAGATTATCATTTGCTCCTTCACCATCTTCACCCTGAATGCCATTTTCAAGTCCTTCAATAACCTTAGCAAGCTCCTGCATGATCTCAGCATCATTCACATTCAACCCCCACCCATCAGTTCCCATTTTGCCCCTTTTTAGCTCAAATGGTCACAAAAAGGACTTTGCAATTAGGTTAACTGTGTGTAAGAAGCACCACACATGTGAACTGCAACCACCAAACTCCATCATTCTCAGTTCCAGTGCATCAACCATTGACATATTGTTTGAAGCATTGTCAGATGTTATTCCAAGAATCTAGTTCATGGTAAGTTATTGTTTACATAATTTAATTGATATACTGACATTTTCTGATATTCCAAAGTCCTCTAGCATGTTTTCAAACATTTCAGCAAGTGTTTCACCTGTATGTGACTATATTTCAATCAGTATCAAGCCAAAATCTAACCTAGTAAGTCATACATACCTTTGGAAGTTCAACAATGTCAAGAGGCATTGAGAATGGCTTACCATCACACTGCAGGTGAACACAGATTGCCACAAATGCATGGTGGCTAGATGAGGTCCATACATCTGTGATGAAGCTTAGCTTCCCCTTATATTCCTAGTGAGTGTTGTATTGGTAGCTAGCATATATGCAGATCAATGAGAATATAAACTGACCTGTAAAAATTTAGCTATATGTTTGCATGTCCATGTGAAACCATCACACACATCATATGAGACAGTGTATTGTGATGGTATATAATATTCAGGGCATCCAGTCTTCATCAAGGACTGGAAACCCCAATTATTGACAATACTAAATGGACATAGGCTCTCAGCCATCCAACAAACTATTTCAGCCCTTCATGGTATGTTAGTCACCATACAAATAACAGGTATGAAATTTGACAAACCAGATCTCAGCCTTTGTGTGCTGATGGTTAGAGTAGATGACCTTTCCACTACCTTTTCATTCAAAACAAGAGGTGATAGAGCCTGAGCAGAGGATTTCACCAACAATCTTAGTGCATGCTTCATCTACATTCTTTGCTTCATCTGCAGCATTTATAGCCTCCCTATCCTAGCACTTGTAAGCATGTTTCTGCATGTTGCCTGTTGATTGGGCATTCTTTTTATCAAGAAAACAATGAATGGAGGTATGACAGCCTTTTGATATGCACTGAAAAACATGGCAGCACCTTCCATTTACATTGCTGATTGTTGGAACAGGTTCAAAGAATGCATAGATAGGGGAGGTCCAGTCTTTCATGGCATGTTCTATGCTATAGGTGAGTTACAGTGAAACTAGTAATAACATGATCACTCTCACATAGTTCCTGTTCAGCAGTTTCAATATTGTTTCTACTATTGGAAGCAGGACCATTGATATTGCTCTCATTTGTCTCATCAGTGCCAGATGGGCTGTCTTTGCAAGGAGCTGATAGTGCAGTATTAGTACTATTCTTAGCCTTTTTCAACTGAGCACTAGTATTGACAGTTTTCTTCAGCTGTTGTTTTCTTGATATATGTTACGATTTCCCCGCTTATCTTATCTTATCAAGTCACATGACCACTGTCACATGATCGTGGGACATGTCACCTGACCAAGTCTAGGTCAATACCTTTCACTTCAATCACATTTGTTCTAGACCCCTTATCTACACGCATCCTTAATTACTGATAGTCTAGACTCACAGCCCCCTTTCCCACTCCACAATGACATAGTACTTAGTAAGTATTCTCACACCAGCCCTAAACTACTCTGTACATATATAATCTGAATCTCATCGACAACCGGACTTCAGTCAAGTCCTGGTTGATTCCCCCAGATCTTCCTCTTGATTCTATAGCAAGTGCTAGTAGCGTGACCAAAGCCTTCATAGGTCTAGGTTGCCAACATTAGGACTTGACTACTCACTCTTCCCTCACACTACACTCTTACCTCGCCATCATTCGCGACAACCCTAGACCCTAGAGGCAAAGGGACCTACCTTAGCTATTCATATTCTCGCACACTTGCGCTACCCATTATCTTTTACGTATACCCTGGCTATACGCTGGTGAAGGTCGGTTAGACTTTAGGTCACCATCAAGGGGTGAGCTCGAGAGCTTTTAATTGGTTTAAACACCACCTCCACACGTTTCCATTTCGAAGGAGTTTAGGTTCAGGTCCACATGAGGCCACTTATTTCTAAGAATAGTCATACTACTAGTTGGTGTCGCAAGAGCGGTCTTGTGCCCGGCATCACTAGTATACATACAAAGTTTTCAAAGACTCGAGTCGAGGAGGTTATTGTCCTGATCGAGTAAAAGCTGGTGTAGACCAAGGTCCACACTTCTTTATCTTTTGGATGTTCCCATCCCATGCTTCTAAGTCCAAGGAGATCAAGGTTCACCTTCCCTCCGAGGAAACAATTGCTGCTCCCACATACAATTATCATCAGGAGTTCTCATTTGATCCAAACGACGGATATATTGATCAAGACGGGAGATACCAGTTTCATAATGGAATCCTAGCTCAACAAGACGCCACACCAGAAGACAGTTGGCTAAGTTTACCTAACTCAGAAGAAAGAGAGATCTTAGCATACGAAGATCCAATCAGTCAACATTAGTCGACACCTTACACAGAAATACAAGAAGAAGAAGAAGCACGGTGGCGATACTACCATCCTAGAAACAAAGATCTATATCGCACACCTACCCCTGAACCCCTCGTTAATATCTTCGAAGACATTGATTTTCTACCCTACCTTCTCGACTGAATTCGAGAAAATAAACCATTCGATGCTGCACTTTTAGAAGCCCATGGTATTCCTGAAGATCAAGCTCTCGCTTTCAGAGCAAGAGTTTTACAAGTACAACTCCACCCCACACCACACCCTGGGATATTAGGAGCAATCGATATCCTAGAAAACGTCAGACAGCAACTTCAAGAACTATGAAATCTTCACACCCCTTCTCTCTCTCCTACTCCTGAACCAGAAGTAGTTCTGGTTCCGCAAGAAGACCAAAACATTGGATTGGTACAGAGACCCCCTCCCATTTGACAACTCAGTAACATCATAGAAAGGGTTTTTGCACTTTTAAATCAAACAGGGTATTTCAACACTTTAGTACTTAGTATAGCCTCCTTTTGCTTTAAGCACTGCCTGAACCCTTCTAGGCATCCTCTCAATCAGTTTCCTATATTCCTCAACTGGTATTCTGTCCCACTCCACTTGAACTCTTTCCCATAATTCATGAATTCCATTAGGAGGGTTTTCATGCTCTGCAAGCCTTCTTTTTAGCCAACCCCAGAGATGTTCAATGGGATTCAGGTCAGGGGACTGTGCAGGCCAAACCATAGTCTTGAATTCTTGCTCCTCTAGCCACTCCTTGACCTTTTTGCAGGTATGCTTGGGGTCATTGTCTT
>JBBPKI010000958.1:0-16126 GCA_038089155.1 Nevesoporus exiguus
TTCATGACTCCTATATCTCTGACAGAGGTCCTCAATTCACCTCTTTCTTTGCCAAAGAGCTAGCTGGACTCCTTCAGTATGACATTAACCTCTCTTCTGCATACCACCCATAGACTGATGGGCAAACTGAGTGAGCCAATCAGGAGCTCGAAGTTTATCTATGGATCTTTTGCCAAGGATGCCCAGATGCCTGGAGTACCTTACTTTCCACTGTAGAATCCTCCCACAACTTTGCAGTACATTCATCCACCTATTAGTTGCCCTATTTCCTCATGATTGGATATAAACCTAGAGCCTATCCCCCTTTAGGAAAATCCTTTGTTCCCTCTGGAGAGAATTGCCTCTCCACCCTTGCAGAAGCATGAAAAGAAGCACCAGCTGCTCATTCCACTGCTCAATGCCTCATGAAAGAAAGACTTTCCACCAAGTTTACACCTTGGAAAGTAGGAGACAAGGTTTGGCTTGAAGCCACAAACCTTCAACTCAGATACCCATCATGAAAACCTACTCCTAAAAGAGAAGGACCCTTTGAAATCATCAAGGCACTCTCCCATATGGTATATCAACTGAAACTACCACCCAGTTGACACATCCATAATGTTTTCCATGCCTCCCTCTTATCATCCTATCAGACCACTAGAGAACATGGTCCAAACTTTATCCCTCTGCCACTGGATCTTATTGATGGAGAAGAGGAATATGAAATTGAGGCTATTCTCTCTCATCAGGGATCCACTAATTGCCATCAGTACCTGATCAAGTGGAAAGGATACCCCTCATTAGAGAACACTTGGGAACCTAAATGAAACCTCCATCACACCCCTAACCTCCTGAGACAATATAAGAGTTCTCTCTCATCCTGAGCAACAATGCTCACCCCTCATCTGATCCTCATCACTGCAGCAATATTCTCCACTATCTTCCTAGCTGCCATCATTGTAATTCTCATTCTCATCCTCTCATCACTATCCCCATTGCTTTCACCTCACCATGCTTAAACCATGTCTTCCATTATGTCACCAATCTTGCTTTCCACCTCTTCACCACCCCACTGTTCAACTTCCCCTGAAGTTGCCAGATCCCTATCTGCTGCAGTCCAGACTCCATAGGTCTCCATCTTCCTGCCCAACCCTCATCAAAGAGATATTCTGGACTAGGCCCTCGAGCAACTTTATCCCTTGTCTCTCCCTCACTTTCAGAGACTTGCTACTTATATCCATGTCCTAGAACATCCACAACTCCTAGCTATTGCTGAAAGCATTCCTCTTTTTAGGCATTCACTTCCCCTCATGGAAGCAATCCTGTTCTTTCATCAGACTTGTTCTCTTTGATCATTTAGTCATTCCCCTAGAATTCTCTCTTCTAACCCCACCTTTGCTGATGCTCAAACTGCGATGCTTGACAAACTCCACCTCCATGCCCTGGATCTCATGGATTTTGGAAGGGTAATCTCTGCCTTTCCCCCTCGTACCCTAGGAGACTTCCCACAAGTGATCCTATTCTCCCTTAACAAGACAGATCTAGATGACTATGTAGACACCAATGTCTTGCACATCTCTCAGGAGTCCCCACCTGTTACTCACCCCACATCCCCAGAGGATCCATTGCCTGTTTGCCTCTCCATCCCATCCATCACACCCCCATCTGGCCTCATCTTAACCTCCAATGTCTGCACCCAAGATCTCCCCACTAGTGCTACCATTCTCTCTTCCCTGACAAGAGTCCTACCCATTCCCCCAGATGTTCAAACCCACCTTGCTGCCATGGACCTCTCTGGTCACTGATGCTACACCTGTGGATGATATGGACATCTGTGATGGAGCTGTCCGCATTATAGGTGTTCCAACTGTTTTCTCTATGCCCCAAGACATCCTGTCTCCTGTTGCCTTATGTTTCATTGCTCTGCATGCAATTACTGGGAACATGTGGCCAAAGCTTGCCCAACCCTCAGCTACTCCCTTTGTGGAGCTACTGGACACCTCTTCCCAAACTGCCCCTTTACTACTAAGGACTTTTCTAACAAGCAGTTGGTATTCAATGGTGCAGATTCCTCTAGTGCTTAGCAATGCAGCAGCACTACATGGCTACAAATGGGGTAATGTTATGATTCTTTCCTTACATCCTGGTCTCCTTCTCATCTCCAAGTCCATTTCTTTCATGTATCTACATCCTGTTAAAATGTGTTTCCTCCAAACTCAAGTTTGACCAGAGTTGCAGAGTTCTAGGGGTTATTGGAGGAGTTAGTATAGGAGTTGGACTGGATGTCTGAATGGAGGAGTTGGAGCAGAGGTATTCAGAAGGACATTGGTGCAGGACTTCTGTGTTGTGCCTCTAAGCAGGTCCATGTCCTTGTTGTTACGGTTTTATTTCTTTCAGGTCACCTCCTCCTTTTATTTCTCCTTCAGCTTAGGGAGGGACTGATCACCTATGAAGTATACGTTCCCTATCTGCTTATCCTTTATTCTGATGATATTTGCCTTGTCCCATTGCTGTGACTGTGCTGCCTTACTGCGGACTATATCCTCAATCACTGCTATCTCTCTCTTGGGCAGTGCATTTCCATCACCCACACATAGCCTTACTACAGATAGTTGCTTAGCCACTTGGTCCATGTGCCAGTAACAACTCCTTAAATAGCCGCATCCTGTGTACCATAATCCTTAGCTAGTTCTACGCAATCTACCATGCACTACTTGCTCCTCTCAGCTTGATCTCTCTCACTTTCTTCCAAGAGTCTTACAACTCCAAGGGATGCTGCACCTCTCTGTGAGTGCCTCCCCTCAGTAGATAAGTGCGGAAGTTAGCCAAGAACGACTTGTTACACAATGGAGTGCACCTTCGCATTACAAAAGAACTAGCTTGTCCCCGACATCTTCTTCTTTAAGAACAACCCACCATAGATCCCCAATGCCCCTCTCGCAGGATACCTGGCTCCTCTGCCAGCCCCCATTCTCATCAGGAACCAGTCAGAAATAATCAACAGCAAACAATAGCACTACAGAGAGTGCTAGCAAGGGCAGCACATATTGCCACATTCAGGGCACCAGAGGATGACTCTACTGATGAGGAAATTCCAGTAGACCAGCCAGGAGAGCTAGAGGCCTCCACCACACCCACCGACGTACAGGAAGACCAAGGGGAACTCTTCCACCCAGCAGAAGCTACCACAGAGGAAACAAGAGATTTCCAACAATTTATATCATCAATCAGGTTGAAACCAAGAGGCTGGAACAACTCTGCTTTGTCTGCTCAATCGACTCACTCATCATCTCCTGCAATGACATCCAAGTCCGAGCTCAAGTCTACCCTCCCTGCCGACTTCTCTGGAAAGTCGGAGGATGCCACCTGATGGATCAAGGCCATGAAGGGCCACTTCACAGTAAATGCTTCCCTCTTCACTACCAAGGAAGCCAAGATTTATACCGTGCTCAACAAGATGGGAACTGGATGAGGAGTTCAGTTCTCCGAAGGATGGTACGACAGAATGAATAGTACATTGACCACAGGAAAAGACTTCGATACTCTGGAGAAGGAGTTCCTAGCTGCCTTTGTCCCCTTTGAAGAAAAACAGAATGCTGCTAATGTGTTAGATTACATCAGACAGAGGGTTCACCATGACCCTACCACACACATTGACCACAGCTTCCAGGACTACGTACAAGACTTCCAGTCCCTACAGAGTAAAGCCCAGATCACCAACGAAGGAGAACTTTGCCGAAAGTTCCTTCAAGACCTCAACAAGAAACTGGGAAACCTCATCCTCATGCAGTCCACCATCCCTGACACCCTAGCTAAGTGGATCTTCGATGCACAGAAGTTCTATAAACAACAGAACCTTATTCAGTCCATCAGAGCAGGTGGACGATTCCCATCATCTTTCAGGGACCCTAACACCATGGAGATTGATGCGCTCAGGCTAACCCCGGTCGAGAAGGCCAAGTGCATTAGAGAAGGGCTGTGTTTCATCTGCAAACAGAAAGGCTGTTCTACCTGCAATCACCCTAGGAATGGCAACCAGACCACCACACGACCACCTCGCAACCAACAGATCTCTGCAGTCAGGACTACCCCCACCCCACCCCCTGCGCTCTCCCCCCTAGAACAATATGTGCACTCCCTACAAGATAAGGGCAAGAAGCCAGAAGAAGTTCTTGCAGTCCTGAAGACCTGCTATGAAGAAGAACCTGAGATCAAAAAGGAAGACACTCAGAAGGATTTTTAAATTGGAAGGTCGCCTCAACATCCCCCTTCCATGTCATTGCTCCCATACTTTTAAACTCTACTGTAGAATGAGCAATCAGAGTCCAAACTGTCCTTTCCCACAGAGCACAAAGCGTTGAAACCACTGCATTGGTAGATTGCGGAGCCACCAGCAACTTTATCAACCCAACCCTAGTCAAGAAGCTTACTGCCCTGATCAAGAAGATCAGCCCTATTAAGGCATATAACATTGACGGAACAGAAAACACACAAGGAAGAATCTCTGCCAAGACCAGGGTCTCACTCTCTTTTGACAGACAAAAAAAGGAGCTAGACCTAATGATCATTGGGTGTGGACGACCACAGGTGATCTTTGGGATGGTGTGGCTTCGCCGAAAGAACCCTAAGATCAATTGGGAGAAGTGGACAATCCTCCTCCCAGATTCCCCCCAACCCTCCATCACTCCGACAGACCCTATCCCCCACAGATATCTAATGCGCTGGCTAGGACTAGACCAGGACAAAAAGATATCTCATTGGCTAAACAAAAGGAAGCAATGGATGGATGGAGAATACATCTGAAAGACCACCCTTTCCACACAGATTGCAGCAGAAGCAACCAAGAACTCCGTCTCCCTCCCTGTTGAATTTGCTGAATACCAAGATGTCTTTGCCGAAAAGACCCATGACCTCCTTCCCCCCACTTGACCCTTCGATCATACCATTGAACTAAAAGAAACGTTCGTCCCCAAGGTAGCTAAGGTATATCCATTAAACCCACAGGAACAAGAAGCTTGCAAGATGTTTGTAGAAGAACATCTCCATACTGGACAAATCACTCCGTCAAAGTCACCACAGGCATCTCCCTTCTTCTTCGTCCTGAAGAAGGATGGAATGCTACGCCCTTGCCAAGATTACCGATACCTCAATGAGCATATGGTGAAGAATGCTTACCCTCTTCCACTGACCTCCGACCTTCTAGACAAACTGAAAGACTTGACAGTCTTCACCAAGTTTGATGTGCGATGGGGATATAATAATGTCCTCATCAGACCAGAAGATCGATGGAAGGCAGCGTTTGTCACCCCAATGGGACTCTATGAACCTACGGTGATGTTTTTTGGGCTTTGCAACTCCCCTGCAATCTTCCAAAGTTTTATGAACTTTTCCTTCTGAGACTATATAGCCGAAGGATGGGTCGTCATCTATATGGACGACATCCGGATCCATTCCGCAGACCTATCCACCCACCATGAACAGACCAAGAAGGTCCTTGCCCGACTCCAAGAACTCAACCTTTCTCTGAAGCTGTCCAAATGCACCTTCGGTGCATCTGAAGTCGAATATCTTGGAATGGTCATTGGGGCAGGGATTGTCAAAATGGATCCCTCCAAGTTGTCTGCCATTGTCAACTGGAACCCGCCCTCTTCTGTAAAAGCCATGCGCTCCTTCATCGGCTTTTGTAACTTTTATAGGAAGTTCATCCCCAACTTTTCCCAAGCCGCTGCCCCCCTCCACCTCCTCACCAAGGTCAAACAGCCGTGGGTTTGGGGACCCGACCAAGAAAAAGCATTTTGCACCCTCCAATGGACATTCACGACTGCCCCAGTGCTACTTCTCCCTGATACTGCTAAGTCCTTCACCCTCATGACCGACGCTTCACTGACTGCTCTTGGAGTGGTATTGATGCAGAAGGATGGGAATGGCGATCTCCACCCCACCATGTACTACTCTCACACCCTTGCCCTGGCCGAACGAAATTATGACATATATGATTGAGAGCTTTTGGCTGTGATCGACATGCTTGATGAGTGGCGACAATACCTCAGGGGCACCCTGCACCCCATCACCATACTCACAGATCACAAGAACCTCGCCTATATGTGCATCCCCCAAAATCTCTCTTGACGGCAAGCCTGCTGGAGTGTCTTCCTCCAGCACTACCACATTAACTGGAGTAACCCCTGGCACTCAGATGGCCCTGGCGGATGCTCTCTTGCGTAAGGATGACGTGGATACGTCTACTGACAATGTACTGCAGGCTATTATTCCCTCCCTGGTTGATGTGTCTCTTTGTGAGTACCTCCCAGAGAGGGAGGAAGAGGATCTGTGTACTCTGGACCTTTCCTTAGTCAAGACCATTGAGGATGCCTCCCCCTCGGACCCCCTAGTACTCTGTGCCATGGCCGCTTTTGCCAATAAAACCCCACTATTCACCTGCTCTGCCCTCTCCGACTGGACCATGAGCAAGGGCCTCCTCTACTTCAAACACCAACTCTATATTCCAGAGCCTGCTCGACATTCCCTAGTCTCTGCCCTCCACAATTCTCTTTCTGGTGGCCATGAAGGAATCTTTTGCATCCAGCAGCATCTAGCACAGGATTATTGGTGGCCCGGAATGGGCACTTTTATCTGGCGTTTCGTCCTCAGCTGTGCCACCTGTCAGGCCAATAAGGTTAACACCCACCCCTTGGTTCCCCCACTATCCCCACTCCCCTCCATTGCCACTCGCCCATTCCAGCAAATCTTGATCGATTTGATCTCAGGCCTCCCAAAGGTGGATTCCTTTGATGCTGTTTTGGTCGTGGTCAACCATGGGCTTATGAAGGGGGTAATTTTCATCCCCTGCTCTAAAAGTATTGATGCCAAAGGCATTGCCAAACTATTTTTCTCCTCCATATTCCCCAGATTCGGACTACATGACACCTGCATCTCTGACGGAGGTCCCCAATTCACCTCTGCCTTCGCCCATGAACTGGCATGCCTCCTGAAGTACGACTTGAAATTGTCCTCTGCATACCATCCACAAACTGATGGGGAGATGGAATGAGTCAACCAGGAACTGGAGACCTATCTCCGCATCTTCTGCCAAGGAAGACCCAGTGATTGGGCCACACTCCTACCGACCGCCGAGTTCTCACACAACTCCACCACCCATTCCTCCACTAAACAAACTCCATTTTACCTAATGATGGGTTACCAACCGTGGGCCTACCCCCCACTAGGGAAGACCTTCCTCCCTGCCCTAGAAACCCACCTCTCCCTGATCTCTAAGGGACATGATGAAGCACTGGCTGCACATCAAAAGACCCAACAATTCATGAAGGAACGGATAGCCTCCCAATTCCAATCCTGGAAGGTCGGAGATAAGGTATAGCTGGAAGCCACTAATCTCCACTTCGCATACCCTGCCAAGAAACTCACCCCCAAACGAGAAGGACCCTTCGAAATCACCCAGGCCCTCTCATCTGTAGCCTACCAACTTAAACTTCCCCCCACCTAGAAGATACATGATGTCTTCCATGCCTCCCTCCTTTCCCCCTATCGAACCACTGCTGAACATGGACCAAACTTCCTCCACCCTCCCCCCAATCTCCTCAACGAAGAAGAACAAGATGAAGTAGAGGCTATCCTTGCCCATCAAGGAACAGGAACCAGAAGGCGATACTTGATCAAATAGGTTGGTTACCCATCATCTAAAAATACTGGGGAACCTGAGAGCAACCTCTCCCATGCACAGGAAACTCTTGATGAGTATAAGAAACTCTGCCGGACTGCCTCTGATGGTTGATGTCTGACCGGACATTTCTCTGCCTCCTCATTAGTATTTATATCCTTGCATCCTTCGTCGCTCTCACCCCATCCGCCCTCCTCTTCCTTCACCTCTGCAAAAACCTCCATTGCCAACCACCCCCTCTCTCCTGAATCAGCCATGTCCCTGGCACAAGCCATTCGCACCGCCTCTGAATGCCGTGTTTGCGCAGCCCACCTTCTAGCCCTCCACCGACAGTTTTTATATTTGGCTATCCTATCCTCACCACAGCTCGTGGCCCTGGTGGAAGCGACCCCTCTTGTACAATCCAGTAATCTTCTCACTTCGCTGATTGCCCTTTCTTCCATTTTAAATACCACCACCATTTACCTTGCCCACTTCCCAGTGACCCTTGAGACAATGGAACCCCATATCCAAGGATTCTGTCTAGGACTGTCCAGAATGAGAGTCAATCTTCTGGAGGCCCTTCTAGCTGCAGACTTTGACAGAGCCATCATGTCCCTAGCCCCAGAAGAGATTTGGCTGGTCTTTCAACCCATTTACTCCTCCATGATGGCCGCTCAGGTTTGTTGTTATGAAGAAATTGACCTCATCCTCATCGCTCCTCGACCTCTTGCAGAACGTCTCACTACCCCTCCTCCTCACACTAGAACTCCCACCCCATCTCCGCCTCGCTATGAGTCCCCTCCCCCTGCTCCTGTCCCCATACCAAGAGCCTCCACTATCCCACCTGCTCAGGAGCAACTATCCATCCCAGTGTAGGGAACTATCATTCCCTGGATGTGTATTCAGGCCTTATAGGGTGCCCGATGATACTATGATCAAGCCAGTATGCACACAATGCTATGCCGGTCAAGCCGGTACTATACCAGTGGACCGGCCGGTTAACCGGTATGTTTACAGCCGGTTTTGATCCCCTACATGACTGGTATGCGCTGTGACCAGCCAGACTTAGTTTATTCCAGAGGACATCACTTCCTTATGCTATTTACTGGTACTCACACAGTGCTATGCCGGTCGAGCCAGTAGTATACCGGTAGACTGGCCGGTTTACCGGTATGTTTACAGCCGGTTTCGACTCCCTACACGACCGGCATGTGCTGCAACCGGCCGGACTTGGTTTATACTGGCCAGGTATGTTTGTTTGTGACCAGTTTATGTTGTTTTGGACCGGTTTGGCTATTTTTACTTATTTGACATTGTTTTATGTTAGCTGAGCACTACATAGGCATGTCATTACTTATCTAATACAGTTTTCCACTCTCCATCATTGTTAGTATGCCTGGTATAAGCCTATAAGCCCAGTCCTAGTCCTCCCTCACTGTCTGCATTGTGTGCAGAAGTCCGGGAATGCATCTGGAAGTCCGGAGTCCAGTATCCCTTGGAGAAGGCCCCCATAGGAGTAGTCCACACCGGTGGTACACTCTTTCTCATCCATTCCTTTACCTATTTCTGGTCATTTGGCATTTCCTTGTGACTCCCTGGGATGAACACATCGCCCCACCTCCTTTCTAATGCTTCACATTGAAGCACATTTTTGTTTTTACACCAGACTGAGTACTCCCCTTGCTGCCCCACCCCACCATCTTGCCAGAAAACCTCGCTGCCGCCCGGTGCTTTCAGTGCCACTCCACCAGCCACTTTCACAAGGACTGTCCCCGCTATCATTGCCCCAAGTGTAAGACCTGGGCTCCAGGGCACAATAGTAGTCAATGCCTCATGCTTCAGTGCAATAATTGCCACAATTGGGGCCATGGAACCTCCTACTGCCCCCTCACCTGGTGCTCAACTTGTGGGGAGATGGGACATGATGGATACGTATGTGATGTCGACCTCCAGCTTGATGCTGACAACTATGAGGTCAATGAGGGAGACCTGGATGGGCCAGACTGTGCCTAGAGATGTCAAGGCAGGGCCTCAATTCTACGAAGGGGGTAATGTTACGGTTTTATTTCTTTCAGGTCACCTCCTCCTTTTATTTCTCCTTCAGCTTAGGGAGGGACCGATCACCTACGAAGTATATATTCCCTATCTGCTTATCCTTTATTCTGACGATATTTGCCTTGTCCCATTGCTGTGACTGCACTGCCTTAGTGTGGACTATATCCTCCATCACTGCCATCTCTCTCTTGGGCAGTGCATTTCCATCACCCACACATAGCCTTACTATAGATAGTTGCTTAGCCACTTGGTCCGTGTGCCAGTAACAACTCCTTAAATAGCCGCATCCCGTGTACCATAATCCTTAGCTAGTTCTACGCAATCTACCACGCACTACTTGCTCCTCTCAGCTCGATCTCTCTCACTTTCTTCCAAGAGTCATACAACTCCAAGGGACACTGCACCTCTCCGTGAGTGCCTCCCCTCAGTAGATAAGTGCGGAAGTTAGCCAAGAACAACTTGTTGCACAACGGAGTGCACCTTCGCATTACACTTGTATTTCGAAGGCATAGAAGTCTAACAGGAAGGATATGGGGTGATCACAAAATAAGAAGAGGATGATTTTAGTTGATATTCATACTGAGGAATAGTATGGGAGGTACATAACTTAAATAGGGCAGAGTAAGCAGAGGAGATACTAAATGGTGTAGAGAATCTTAGTTCCCTACATTTGTATTCCTGATTTATAGGGCATCCAACACTATTGCAACATATCCAGTGTTATCCCAGTCATCCCAACATTATCCCAATAGACCGGATGACTTCCTGGTATATTTCCAGCCAGGATCAATCCCCTATATGACCAGGTTGTGCAGAAACTGGCTGGGATTACTTCCCAGTTATGTTTCCCAGTATTCTGGTGTCTAGGTTTGTTTGTTTGTGACCAGTTTACATTGTTTTGGGCCAGTCTTCCTATTTTTACCTATTTGTCATTATTTTATGTTAGTTGAGCACTACATAGACATGTCATTAGTTATCTAATACAGTTTTCCCTCCTTCATGTTAGAATGCTCAGTATAAGCCTAAACGCCCAGTCCTAGTCCTCCCTTGCTGTTTGCATTGCATGCAGAAGTCCAGGAACGCATCTAGAAGTCCAGAATCCAGTTCCTTTTGGAGAAGGCCCCCATAGGAGCAGTCCACACCAGTGGTATGCTCTTTATTGTCCATTTCTTATTCCATTTCTGGCCATTTGGCATTGTCTTGAGACTCCCTGGGACAAACATATCGCCCCATTACCTTTCTTTTGGCTCACACACAGGCACATTTAGAACTTTACAATGGGATGAAAATAGTATCTGACAAAGGCAGAGAACACATGAAAATATTCTAGGAGATACAAAGTGGCTTAAGGGTCACAGATTGTCAAGGATACTAATAAGGGATGGAGGAGGGACAAAAGAACAAAAGGAAATACAAACAGAGATAATATCTGGAAGGTTCCGAGCGAGCACAGCCACAGATCTGATCAGAGGAGTGGAGCTCCCAGCAGCTCTGTGTGTGGTGGGGATGGAGGTGGGCTGGAGGGAGACAGAGATGACTGGAGTAGATTGGAGATGGGGCCAGAGGAGGTGGAGATGGCTAGTTAGACATAGATATGACACATCCTCATGCTAGATACTTATATTTCCTTGTCTCTTTTTCACTTGACAAGTTTGACTGTTCCTTTACCATCTCTATTCTTACCTAATTGCCCTTACCTGTTGGCAACCTAAACCTGTTAAGGCTTCAATCACCACTAGGGAACTTGCTATAGAGTCAAGAGGATGTTTAGGGGAAATCAACCAGGACTTGACTAAAGTCTGGTCAACAATGGGATTGACTTCTTATACTACTTATATGGTTTAGGGCAAGTGTGTGACTACTTACTATTCTACTACATCATATATGATGTCATAGACCCAGACCAACAGTAATTAAAGAAGTGTATCATGGAGCATTCTAGAATAAGCAGTGATTAAGAAAGTAAGTGTGATGAAAGTGAAAGGTAATGATCTAGACTTGATCATGTGATAGTTCCCATGGTCACATGCAAGTGATCATGTGACTTGATAAGATAAGATAAGAGATGAAATTGTAACATTACCCCCCTCCTATGAATCACATTCCAGGCAATTAAAGGGAACTTGAGAGGGTTCCGTTATATTTTGATATAAAGAAAACAAAGAATCAAAGTCCATTTGAAGCATTTGAAGTTTCTGGGGTGCTGCCAGGTTTGAAGCATAGAAGTCCTTTATTGTGTCCTGCACATTCTTGAGGTGGCTCTGAGGTTCCCACATATGGTCTTCCTCTTCATAGCCCTTCCAGTGTACTAGAAATTCCAGAGTTCTTCCCTTGAGGCATGAGTTAATGATATAGTCCACCTCACACTCTGATCTGTCTCCTTCTGTGCCCACAATGGGTCCTGGGGCAACTACAGGTTGGTTCTCCAAATGCTCTTTATATGGTTTTACTCTGGAAATATTAACTGTAGGATGGATTTTGAATGTCTTGGGGAGTTGAAGTTTTATGGCATTCAGGCCAGAAAGTTTGATGATGGCCTATGGACCAATCCATTGTTCTGTGAGCTTCTTTGATGCTCTATTAAGTTTGATGTTCTCGGTAGAGGGCCAAACTTTATCTCTGATGGTATATTCAGGTCCCTTGGAGCAGTGTTTATCCACTTGAACTTTCATTGCTTGTTGAGCTTTTTCAAGTGATGCTCTAGCTTGCTCAAGCATCTCAGAGAAGTTGGTGCCAAAAGAGGCAGCCACTTCATTCTTAGATTTGATGGATTCTATTCCCATCCTTGGTTCATAGGTTTGCATGACCTTGAATGGTGTCTTTTTGGTTGCAGAGTGGAGTTGGTTATTAAAGGTGAATTGGGCAAGAGGCAACCATTCAGCCCAAGAATCTTGCTTTTCAGATGTGAAGAGGTGGAGATATTGCTAAAGATCTCTATTGACCCTTTCGGTCTGTCCATTGGTTTGAGGGTGGAATGCCATGGACATTCAGAGATCAATCTTAAGCATCTTTGCAAGATCCTTCATTAATTGAGAAGCAAATTGTGGACCACAGTCTAAGATGATCAAGTGGGAAAGTCCATGATGCTGTCATACATGGTCTTGATAGAGTTCAGCTGTGCCAAGTGATATGATTGTTTTAGTGGTGGGTATGAATTCCACCTCTTTGAAAAATCAGTCTATGACCACAAGGATCATATCATGTCCATGGGAGAGCAGTAGGTCAGTGATAAAATCCACAGATATGTCTTGCCATGGACTGTTTGGGATTGGGTTAGGAATTAATTCTCTCAAGGGGGCCTTGTTTGTTGGTTTCATTCTAGCACAACAATTGCATCGTGAACAGTATTCTGTCACCTGTGCTTGAAGGTCAGGTGATTGAAAGTACTGTTCTATAGTATTCCACGTCTTATTTGCACTTCTGTGCCCTGTGATAGGCAAATTGTGGTAAAGTGTAATTATCTCTTGGTGTAGATTTCCTTTTGGGGGTACAAAGATCTTGTCACCAAGATATAACATTCCATCTTTAGAGATCAGGTTGGGCTTATCGTCACCCTTCCATTCTTCTTGTGCTTCAACAATTCTTTCCAACAACTTCCTTTCTTTTCCTTCAATTGTGAAGCCCTGTTTTGATTGTGCTCTTACTCTATTTTCAGGGATCATTTGTATGCCCTTGTTGTCTTCATCAATAGCAATAGCATGATCCTCTCATCAAGAGAGAGCATCAGCCTTTTCCATTTGGGATCCAAGCTTGTTGACTAAGATATAATTGAATCAAGACAGCCACTGCAACCATCTAGCTTGTCGTCAATTAAGGACTTGTTTGGTCATAAAGTACTTCAGGTTGGCATGGTCCATCCATACTTTGAATTCTCCTGCCCCCTCAAGGTAATGTTGCCATTGTTCAAGAGCTAGAATAATTGTGAGCATTTCCTTGTCTGCAATTGGATACTTCCTCTGTTCAGGGGTCATGGATGCAGAGGAAAATACAACAGGGTGCCACTTGTTGTCTTGCTTAATGGAAAGGTGTTAAGGTCTGGACTCTCTGGACTCAAGTCTGATCAGAGGTCCAGAGATACTGAAGGGTGGTCAATGAAGTTTGTCTCAGAGTTGGACCAAAGTCCACAGTGGAGGTGTTGGAGTGGAGTTACAAGATAAGGACATTGGCATAGGACTTATGTGTCGCACCCTTGAATAGGTCCATGTCCTTGTATTTCCGAGGAGTGGAGGTCCAACAGAAGGGAGAGGAGATCACAATGAGAATCAAGAGAGATGACTCAGTCGATATTCATGCTAAGGGATACACAACAGAGGTACAGAGGTTTTATACTAAAGGGTGAATAGGGATATCAAGGGTGTCAGGGAATAGGTGAGATAATATCAAAGGTCCATAAGGGACCAAGAAGGGATAAGGGAAGCAAAGAGGTGTACAAATGGAATGTATGGAATGATATCCAGGTCTGAGGATAGCCAAGTCCCTGTGCAAGCACAGCCTTGGTTCAGAGCGAAGGAGTGGAGCTCCAAGCATGGAGGAAGCAGAGGTGGACTGAGGGTGGCGGAGGTGGCCAGAGATGGCCAGAGATGAGGCTGGAGGAGGCAGAGATGGATGGGATGTCATGGATATGACAAAAGGACTGTGCCTGTGGCAAAATCTGAAGCATTGGTCTCTAGGTGAAACTAGCTGTTGTTATCTGGATAGGCAAGTATAGGTGCTGTGGTGAATGCCATTTTTAGTTGGTCAAAGGCTTCTTGTTCTCATGGTCCCCATTACCAAGGTTGGTCTTTCTTTGTCAGGTCATTCAGGGGACAAGAGAATTTTGAAAAGTCTTGAATGAACCTGTGGTAGTAGTTTGTGAGTCCTAAGAAACTTGACATTTTTAGGTATGGGCCATTCAAGGATGGCTTCAACCTTTCCTTTTTCCATCTTAATTCCTTTGGTGTTCACTACCATTCCAAGGAATTCAACTTCTTTTTGCTTAAAAAAGCATTTTTCTGGTTTAAGGAATAAGTCATATTTCTTTAACCATTTTAAGACCTCTTTGACAATCTTATCATGCTCTTCTTCATTGTCAGTCTTTGTGAAGATTATTATGTCATCAATATAAACTATGACAACACTGTCCATGTCAGCAAAGATTTCATTTATCATTTGCTGGAATGTGGCAGGGGCATTGCATTGTCCAAAGAACATTACTAATGGTTTATATGCTCTGGAGTGGGAAACAAAGGCTGCCTTCCATTCGTCTTCTTCTTTATTTTTATATTGTTCTAGCCCCATCGAAGATCTAACTTAGTAAAGAGCTTTGCCTCTTGGAGCCTATCCACTAGTTGACTTATGAGTGGTAAGGGGTAATTGTTTTTAACTGTCCACTCGTTCAAGTAACAGTAATCTTGTACCAATCTCTTTTTCCCATCTTTCTTTGGTATGAAAAAGACTGGTGAAGTTTAGGGTGATCTGGAAGGTTGAATATAACCCTTCTTGGTTTGTTCTTCAACAAATAATTTGAGCTCTTCCATCTTGTCTTTGCTTATAGGAAATATTTTAGCCTTTTTGGGTTGAAAGCCAGGCTTGAGCTTTATCTCATGATCCTATGGTTTTCTTAAAGGTAACTGTTCTGATTGCTTTTTACTGAACACTTCAAGGTAATGATAATATTCCCTTGGAACCATTTCTTCTAAAGTTGGTTCCTTATTTTGGATACTTTGAGGTTTTTAATGAACCTATGCATGGTTGAGGCATGCTTCAGTTCTTCTTCTTCCTCTTTTGCCAAGTGTGTGCCTTGGTCTGAAAACATATTGCAGGACCTTGGACACCTGGTCATCATTACTTCTCCTTAGTCCAATTAATGGTTGGGTTATATTTGGCCAACCATGTATACCCTAGGATCATGTTATTTTTGCCTAGATTGGTAACTTCTGCAATTAGGCATTCACAGTGTCCTTGGTAATCAAGGATGATTTCTCCTTGGTGGGTAACAGATTCAGCAGAATTCTTTGTGCCATCCACATTAAAGACAGGAATTTCTCGCTCCATCTTTTGTAATGGCAGCTTTACTTGTTTAGCCCATTGTTTGTCTATGAAGACTCTGTTTGTGCCACTGTCCAAGAGGGCCTTGCATTTGTGTCTCTTGTCTTGGTAGTGGGGTGTGCAATTGAGATGTCCATAAGGATTTTGTATTGCATCTTGGTGTTGCATAAGAGGATTTGTTCTTGGAAACTATCCTCATAAATTTTTTTTTCTTTTTGCTTGACTGAATTAAGCCTGCATTCCCATGCAGCAAGCTCCTTGGCAGAACCTTCAGTGTGAAGCACTTTATCATAGTTCTTTGAAGTCCTGGTCTCAGTTAGTGGTAGATGTACTCTATAAATAGGGGATACTAGTTCAAAATTGGAGGAGTAACATATGGAGTCATCATCATCAAAGTCCTGTCTG
>JBBPKI010000959.1:0-16101 GCA_038089155.1 Nevesoporus exiguus
GTTGTCACCGCGGAGGTGCTGACAGTCCCTATTCATTCACTCACATATGTACTAGTGTCTGACGACGTGAAATCCAGCTGGTAATTCGATTCTGCCTCTTTATGTTTATCTTGGGCCGTAGGTGATAGGTCACGTGTCAAGGGACTAGTATGATGCTGTTCAACCGGAACAACGAATATGCCGTCGTCTCGCCGTACGACCGCTAGTGCGTGGTTTCTCACTAAACAATCATCCTCAACCTCGCAGATCCGAAAACCTCGCTGCTGATTGGATTTCGGGGCTAAATTCAGCCGGTATGATGGGTGATATGTTGACGTTGACGACTCGTGGGTGCACTTCAATAGTGGCAAAGTGGTATGCATCACTTGAGCGCATGTGGAACGAAAAGACATTAACCCTTGCTGAAGTAGACGTGTCCAGAAAAGGCATCCTCGGTGATCAGAGCGGCCTGTCGCAGCTAGACGCAATGGCGCAGTTGCCTCTTGCATGCCTACAAACGTTCGTGGACCCAATCCCAATTAAGCCGCCTTTAATGATCAGCACATTCACGCGCAAATACCAGCATGCGTCGTCATCTCGAACCTCGTTTGCGCTATCGTTGGGTATGATCCGTATAAATGGCCTTCTTTCTCGATCTTGCCGATTCAGAGACTTCGCGCTTGATTCAATTATGGCACCAAAGATCAGTACAACTGGTATCCATGGCACGCGTTTTCTAACGCAAGTGCGTGCGGACAAGTGATTGAGAACATATAGGCAATCTGGCGTGTTGACCTGGATGAGATGTATCGACGAGCCAAAAACCATGCACTTTGGCTCGCATCACTTGATTACATAGGGAGCGGACAAAAATCCAGCCCATGATCCGAACCAAGACCTATTCCACATTCGCCTAATTATGTTGCCTTCTCGGAGAAGCCAACGTGCATATCGCAACTAGATGGAACGGCGTCCCCTACCGTTCATCCACGGACAGCAAGATGGGTCCATACGCGAGCCCACGCGTGGTCGAATGAACGAGGATAATTTCGGCAACCTCGCTATCACGTTGCTACGAATGCCCAGACCTTCCTTCGCTCACCAGCGTTCAATGATGTGAAATTTAGCTGACTGTACGATGCAGCTTCTTCCATCCGTCATGGGGCAGGACATACATACCTCCTGCACGGCATCGACGTTTGATGGGTCGGCATGTCCCGTGGAAGCCTCCGCGACGATCAACGTCCATCGTCGTATCCCAGGATGTACGGTCCATTATTCAACCCGCCTCTCCCTTACCGGCTGAATTTTGGAGGTAAAGATGGTCACGATCAGCGCTTGAAACATAAACTCTGCCGATGCATGCAAGCAACATGCTGGTCTTCGATATAAAGCGACAAGTATGATATGGTGAATACAGCGAGTCAGAACGGATCCTTTGGGCTAAACAGAGGGCACATCCTAGGAAATACTTACAAGTATACGTCCTTCGTTGGGCCCATAGAAATCGACGTGTGCACATGCGGAAAGAAAGCAAGTCGCCACGTCGTACATCGGACATTGCCGCTCCATCCTGGGGCATGCAATTCATTACCGAGCTTCTTTCGGCGGCGTCTCGAATTCAGAAGGTTGCCCTTGTTAGAACTCGGAGCCAGCGATGAATGAGAGCGCAGTCAATGGTAAACAGCTTGTCCGGTGATGTCTCGAAGACGTGCTTGACAAGCAAACCCTCGCAGAGATCGAACGGCTATGGCACAACAGAAAGTATCACTTGGTAGTGTGCAACAGGTGTGAACGTCTTGTGAAGTCTCGTACCCAACTGAAATGAGCTCTTGAACAAAATATCGGCGTCCCCGGTAGTGCTGAGTTAATACACCGTTGCTTCTCCTCGGAGAACACCAGCAGCCTCACGGAAGCGTTCTCCGTCACGTACCCTAGAGACCGCGAAGATCCACTCATACGTGAACCAACCCGCCGGTAAAAAGGAGAACACCCACTCCGATCCTCGCATCCCATGTGCAGACGTTCGACAATGTGAAATTCGGCTGTCGATCGGATTCAGATTCTTCCCGTTCGTTTCGGTCAGAAACATGTCATTTTAGAAACGCTGTCGTGGTTCTTCGCGGCGGCGTCGTTCTGTGGGTGATTTTCATAAACGAACTTCTTTCTAAAATTCTTGCTGATCCTGATCCTCCGATGCGTAAAGATTGCACTCAAGCAACGCAATGAATGACGTGTTGATGCGGTAAAATGATTGTCGTGGCGGCCGAATGACCACAGTACTGTGATAAACTTCACCTGATAGATACGAGGGGTTGAAACATGGCACTGGCCTTCACTACCTCGAGCGAAACGCGTTCAAAGACAACCCCTCCGGTGGTCGCTGCCTTGCCCAAACCTCATTCCTCCTCTCCTCGGAGAACACTAGCGGCTCTTTGCGATTGTGCGGAAACGGCGTTCCCTGTTGCGCGCCCGAGAGACCACAAAGACGTGCCCAATGATACGTAAACACGCCCACCAGCAAACGAAACAGGGCGCTCACCCCGATCCTCGCACCTCACATCCCAACGTTCAACGATGTGAAATTCGGCCGTCGATCGGATTCAGCTTCCTCCCGTTCGCCTCGTCCATAAGCATGCATATGCCTTTTTAGGAAGTAAGGAGTCGAGACATATCGTCGTGGCTCACCTCGTCGTGCCCTTGGTTCGGTGGTCAACCTCCTCTGCAAAGCTTGCAAACAGATTCGTCACCCAAGGTAGATCCCTAAGTGGTGAAAAGGTGTATGATCATCCACGAGGGAAACGCCAAAAGACGCCAGTGTTTGAACGTGACGGGCGATGCGTTGACGTTCGATAAGTAATGGCTCGAGTGACTGGGACATAGACCAGGGCACTAAGGCAAACGTCACTTGGGCATCGATTGCGAGTCACGGCGCGACTAACCCCTGTCTCAGTCACCTACCAGACAAGTCGGAGAAGGCGCGTGCAAGTGAGCTCGCACAAGATCCACTGTCCTCTCACCGCTTGCAGAATCACCTTACCTTCCTTGGAGTCCTCGGAGAGCGCCAGGACCGTATCGCAGCAACGCTTTCTTTTCACTTCGTGTCCATACTGGTGAACACTGCACGACGTGCTCGTACCTGAGCCCCAATACTAGTGTTCATGAATATGAAATTTCGGTCAGCCCTCTCCCTGATGCCCGCTCCAATAGCAGTACGTGTACGGACCGACAGAATCCAGGGCCCTCGCGGAGGGGAATGAAAAATCCGCCGCGCTGGACGAGTCGAATCCGCGCAATCGGTGTCTAGAGGCACGCCAGGGGACGCTAATTGGCCATAAACCCTTTTCCTTCGAGATCCAGCGTGTTCGATGGTGACGTCGTTACGCTGGATAAACCTCGGCAGTAGAGAGGACAGATGTGCACGATCTGCCCACGACACGCGTTTTTCTGACGCGAGCACGACCAACACGTTGAAGATAAGCCTTGAGACGCGACGAGTGGCGTTTGGACGCGTAACAGGTAGATGCTCGACGAGCACGGCGCTGCGGCAAGCATCACCCGATCGTTTCGTGTGGGCCGACCGGGAACCGGCCCTCGATCCAATCCAAAATCGCCTCTCAAACAAAGTTTCTCCACCCAATCGCACGCATCTTCCCCACTCGCCTCAAAACGCGTCGTCCTCCCTACCATCGCAAAATCACCTCACCATGCGTCTCCTCGGAGAACATCAGAAACCTGCCGCACCGAAACGGAACGGCCCGGGCACTTCTCCTGCTCCTTGCATTCCTGAAACCAGAGACACACCTATACGTGACACCAACCCCGATTCACCAGCGTTCAACGATATGAAATTCGGCTACGCGTTCATTCACGTCGGAGTCGGACGTACGTCCATGTCCTCAGGGATCGGCACGTCCGCGCAGCAACACCCGCATGCACCGGAATCGTCGCTTGAGGTATCGAGGTATCCGCCTTATCGCTATTCAGGGGTTGCAACGTTCGTCGCAGATACGAATCGCGCTTCTTTGTCACTTGGTGATCTTCGTTACCCCGGATGGACGTCGGTAGTAAAGTGGAAAAGACGCACGCGCGACACGTGTTTTCCTGGTGCGAGCACGTCGACAGAGAGATAAGCATTCAGCCAATCCAAAATGCGGACGTGTTGATGCTCGATATTTGTCGCACGAGATAGGAACGTCGTGTGCCGAAAATATAGCGACACTGTGGATAGGCATCACACGAGCACATACGAGTCGTAACGTGCCACATACCCTTGACAAGATCACCTCTCGGAGAAAGACGCATCTACAGATCGGCGCTTCTGGTAGCCAGTATGCTCCACACTCACTCCGTGACTCGTCGTGCTCTCTACACTCGCCGCATCGCCTCCGAGCCACTACTTCTCCTCGGAAAACGCCAGAAATATATCGCACCGGTTGGCTCCTTTGCATCCGCGATGCCACGAGATGCGCACATACGCGAGCTCAGCCCAATACACTAGCCTTTAGCCATCTGAAATTCGGTTAACCATGCCTTCTTCAAGGGGGTCAGAGATACGTACGCACGTCCCTCGCTATTCGGGTACCTGCGCACCAACGCCCACCACCAACGCGCAGGAATCGCTCCGTCGTCCGCATCCGCACTATCGCTATCCAGGGCCACAGGGGCACGCCGTTTATATTAAACGCGCTTCTTCGCTCGATCTCGCAAATTCGAAAATCGTTACCCCGGTTGAAACGTTCGGCGGTAGAGAACATAGACGCAGATGCACGCGATCTTCTCTCGCGGCACGTGTCGCTGGCATCTGACGCGGGCACCACGATCAGCAGAGAGATAAGCATTCAGCCGGCCTGATCATGATGGGTGATGTGGTGATGTGGTGATGCTCGATAGGCGTAGGCGAACAGCTGATAGGATCCTCCTCGTGAAGTCAACGAACGTCGATGGTCCATCGCACTGCGACAGACTAGATCGGCGCGAGCCGGGTGGGCATGAACCGAACGTGAACCCCTCGGTATGACCCCTGATCACCTCCCGGAGAAGACGCGTCCACAGATCGGCACCTCTAGTAACCACCATGGCCCCGTCTGTCGCCATCCTCCCAATGCTCGCCGCCGAATCGCCTCGCCGTGCTTCGCCTCGGAGAACTCCAGGAAGCGATCACAGCTCTACGGAACGGCCTTCCTTTTGTGCTGTGCACGATCGTAAAAGATGCCGCCCGTACGTCAGCCCACCCCACAGTCGCAGGCGAACAAACCAGGACCCACTCCGATCCTCGCACCTCCTCGCCCCCAACGTTGAATGATTTCAAATCCGATACGACTTTTCGCTCGCCGTCTAGCGTTCCGAGATGCACGGCGGAGCGAGTGCGTGTCGGCATCCTGTACCAAATCCTTGCTGTGTCATGTTTAACCGGATCGGCAGGAAAAAACAACACCAACGAGCGCCGACACGCACCCATATGATCGCGCCGCACGTTTCCGTCTCCGTCTTCGCGTTGCCGCTATCCCACCAGTGGCACTCCAAGGGAAACGCGACGCTTCTCTTCTTTTCCCTTTCTCGGTGCTTGTACATTGGAACGTGGCCGAACCCCGGACCCGGGGGAGATCTCCAGACGAGATGAATGCCCGGAACACGACGCGAGCGATGAACGGCGAACGGCGAACGATAAATTGGATCACTATTGATAAAAGAGACACTTCACTGCGCAACGTGATGCGTGATGCGTGATGTGTTGATGCACCATAGGTGAATGCATAGCACATAGGAGCGTTTCGACGGTGCGTCCCGCATCACGCATCATGATGCCACCGTGACGGTGGCATCGTGGCAGGGACGCCTGTCATCGGTACTTGGGCATATCGAGTCAGGACGTGATGCCAGCCCTCGATCTGACCAAGATCGCCTTTCGAACACCGCCGGCCACACACACATGGACGGGGGTGGGTGGCTACCATGCGGCCCATGCCATCAGGGTCAGCGGGAGCGTCCATGGGCCAGGGACTCATTGTCCACCCTACATGCACGCCGTCCCCTCATGCTCCATTCTCCTCGGACGGGAACGAGAGTGCATGCACAGCTGTACCGGGGAAAACAGCTCGCCGTCAGAGACATCACATCATAAAGATGCGCCCATACGGCACGATAGACGCAATGCTGGGCTGGCAGCAGACAACTTGGTGACCGAAACAAGGGCCCTGATTCCCGCAATTCCGCGCCTCTCGGGCACCACGTTATGCAGGTCCAGCAAGGCTTGCTAATGTAAAATTCGCCTCAGATTGCTGCTTCTTCCGTTGAGTGTTTGGACGACAGGTGACAGCAGCATCTCGGATAAACGAATCGAAGGCGACGGACCGATATGCCGCCGAACGCGACCGACGTTTGGCCTTGGTTGGTTTAAGTGCTTGGAATTGGCAATTATCGAATCCGAGCACTAAACCCACCTCGCCGAGTCATCGCACGGCGTGCAGTCCTTTGTATGATAGTGCATAAAATGAGGCTTGTTCCTCGAGATTCGTATATTTGGAAATATTGCCAGGTACCTTGTCGTATTTCTGGTTCGAACGCGATCAAGGACGCGAACAGAACAGAACAGGATGAGACAGGATGGGATGGGACGATGAAGAGGACGAGAGGGAAAGATAAGAGAGAACAGGACCGACGAGGATGATGTGGCGACGTCCGATAGGTGGATAGGCAGATAACCTTGATAAGCTGCTTTCACTGGACGAACGGCCGTGGCAAACACGCGTACTGCCACTGGGAATGATGAGTGGCGTGTGCATTGAACACTAGACGGAAACGTGAACCCAATCATCGTCGCCTCTGGTGGTGGCTGAGACACCAACAGCCTCGAAAGACCCACACGTCACAAACAGCAACGGCAGCAACACTCCCTAGCCACGTCAGATATCACAAAAAAGACGGATCTGATGAGAACGACACAGCCCGACTCGCAGTATCGACGGGTGATGGTATCCTGTGTGCGCTGTGTGACGAGGAGAAGTCAGACCGTGAGACCCAGACACGACGACGAGCAAACGTGCACCGCGAGTGTGTGCGCGGTGCGAGACTCGTAGCGGCGCCTCGAAATGTGGTCATGCGGCGTCGTACCCAGCGTAGGTGTTTAGGACGAGTCGCGTCCTAGTCACGCTGGCGTGTTACATAACTAGCCTTTTCTCGAAAAAATTCCTACAACCAGACTCGATGTAATGCGCATCCGATTTGGACACCTCCTCCGTCTCGCCAGCGCCACCCGGGTTCGATTCAAACACACCGACATGTCCAAACCCGTCAACAAGACCGCCCATCCGTTCGACAAGGCCCGTCTCGAGGCCCTTCTCAACCGTCGTTTCTTCTACGCACCCGCGTTCGAGATCTACGGCGGTGCGTCTCCCTTTCTCTTCCCGCCCCCAACACGCTGACCCCACTCTGTCGACAGGCGTCGCAGGGCTGTACGACTATGGTCCCCCAGGCTCCTCTCTCCAAGCCAACATCATCGCCGAATGGCGTCGTCACTTTATCGTGCACGATCACATGCTCGAACTCGATACGACGATCATGACCCCCGCGCCCGTGTTCGAAACGTCTGGTCATGTCGCACGGTTCGCCGATTGGATGGTCAAGGATACCAAGACGGGGGACGTCCTCCGCGCGGATCATCTCGTCAAGGGCGTCCTCGAGGCAAGGCTCGCCGGCGATCGCGAGGCACGCGGCAGGGAAGCCCAACCCACCAAGGAAGACGACAAGAAGAAGAAGAAAAAGGTCAAGAGCGTCGCAGTGCAGTTGCCCGACGACAAGGTCGGGGAATACGAACGCGTCCTCGCAACGGTGCGTCTCGGTGGATCATGTATGCGCGCATCATGCTCAGAACAGACTCAGCTGGACAACTTTTCTGGTCCAGAGCTCGGCGAGCTCTGTCGGAAGCACGACATTCGGAACCCTGATACGGACAACGAGGTCGGCGAGCCACAGCCGTTCAATCTCATGTTTGCGAGCAGCATCGGTCCTACTGGACAACACCCCGGGTATGCGGTCCACAGCACGCTTTGCTCACGCTCATCGTCCCTGCTAGGTACCTCCGACCTGAAACAGCCCAGGGCCACTTTCTCAACTTTTCGCGGCTGCTCGAGTTCAACAATGGACGGATACCGTTCGCGTCCGCGCAGATCGGTCGATCGTTTCGCAACGAAATCTCGCCCCGTGCGGGGTTGTTACGTGTGCGCGAATTCACGATGGGCGAGATCGAGCACTATGTAGACCCAGACGACAAGCGTCACCCGGGGTTCTCGGAATGCCGGCAGGTGGTGCTCTCGCTGCTCGATCGGGTCACTCAATCGCAAGGGCTGACGACGGTGAGGCCGACGAGCGTTGGGGAGGCGGTCGACAAGGGTATCGTCGCCAACGAGACGCTGGGGTACTTTTTGGCGCGGATCCAGCTCTTCCTGGTGCACATCGGGATTGATCCTGGGCGACTGCGGTTCCGACAGCATATGGCGAACGAGATGGCACACTACGCGACGGACTGCTGGGACGCGGAGATCGAGAACGCGACGGGGTGGACGGAGTGCGTCGGGTGTGCGGATCGTGCGGCGTACGACCTGAGCGTGCACGCGGCGAGGACGGGACATGCGCTGGTGGTGCGCGAGGCACTCAAGGAGCCGGTCGTTTCGGAGCGACAAGTGGCCGAGTTTAACAAGAAGGCGCTCGGACAGAAGCTGGGCCGGGACGCGGGCGTGGTGCAGAAGATCGTCGGGGAGATGAACCAGTCCGAACTGGAGTCGCTCAAGGAAGCGCTCGCAGGCGGGTGAGTGGCGCACCGCGATCTCCGCGGAGATGACGAACACGCGAGCAGGTTTGCTGCGATCGCGGCCGAGGACAGACAGATCACGCTCACCCCCGATCTCGTGACCGTACAGCGCAAGACGTTCAAGCAATCCGGTTCGTCTCTTCCTCCTTCGCGCGGGGATCCGCACGCTGACTCGTGACCCAGTCCGCGAGTTCACCCCCAACGTCATCGAGCCTTCCTTCGGGTTCGGTCGCATCCTCTACACCCTCCTCGAGCACTCGTTTTGGTCTCGCGCACAGGACGTCGACCGCGGCGTGCTCTCGCTCCCCCCCGTCGTCGCACCCACCAAGGTGCTCATCGTCCCACTGAGCGCAAAGGAGGAATTCGACCCCCTCGTGCTCGAAGTCTGTACGTCGCTCCCTCGGTCCCGGTGACCCTTCTCACTCGCAACAGCCACGAAACTGCGCAAGGCCGGCGTCTTTTCCAGGGTCGATGATTCCAACACGTCCATCGGGAAACGCTATGCCCGCAACGACGAGCTCGGCACACCCTTTGGCGTCACCATCGACTTTGCATGTCCGTCTCTTCCCACTCGCATCCTCTTCGCAGCTGATGTGTTCGTTCAGCGGTGCAACACAGGACGATGACGCTCCGGTGCGTCGTTACGCGCAGTAACGTCATTGATGCTGACGCAGACGTTCACAGGGAACGGGACACGACCGAGCAGCTGATTGGTCCCATCGACGACGTGATTGCGGTCGTGACAGATCTCGTACAGGGCACCCTCGATTGGCCGACGGCCCGCGAGCGTCTGGCCGTGTACGATGGCATTCAGGCCGTCGATTGATACGGGGACTCGACGCAGGAACCCCAAAAAAATAGACTTTGACTCCGGGGAAAAGGACGGATAGGTATTGATAGAGGATAGATACGCATGAGACCGCAGGCGCGATAGTGCGAGATCGCGTCTGATTGGCCACAACCCACATCGGGCTTCATCTCGACGCATGCGCACGGTCACATCGGGTCAGAGAGATACGCAGGCGACGAGTGCGAACGCGAAGATAGATCGTGGCATGTCGGACGCCTGGCCGTTTCGTTCCTACACTCAGGGCAGATGTGCTCCACCCGGATGACAGCGGTGCGGATTTATGCCACGCACGACGAGGCTGCTGTCAGCAACGATTGGTGGGCTGTCCGAGCGTCGTCGGGCACGAGGCTGCACAGCGCACGACGACCCTGTCGAGGGTGATTGGAGAGAGATAGGGAGGGATGTACATTGCGAGATAGGGTTTGAATTTCCTAGGAGACCGCGCGTGGGTAAGAATAGAGAGGATCGCGAGTACATGTAACCGGGAACAGGATGCTTGAGAAACGACCCTCAAAATTTAGGCGACATCGTCGATGGGTAATTGCGACCGAAATAAAAAAGATTCGTCAGATCTCAGATGCCCGCACATCGTTATGAGAATCCCCCAGCGCGCGCGGGAACGTCCTTTTCGGCTATAAGTACGCCTCCTCCTCGTCCCTCTCTCGTCCATCGTCCGCTCCAAATGGCATCCCTCCGCCACGACAAGCTCGTCGCTCTCCCAAGTCTCTCCTGTGCCCTCTCTGCACTCCCACAGGCAACCAGCCTCGACAGCGTATCCCTCCACCCTCACATGTACGCCCAGCATGCCGCCGAGAGCGAAGCAAAGGTACGCTCGTCCCTCGTCAACCATTGCCCCGCTCATCCCGCCACCAGCTCCGAAAGGTCCTGTCCAAGACCGCGTCGTCGCCCCAGAGCGCCGCGCCCGTACATCCCTACATGCAGTCTGTATGTCCCTCCCCGTCCGTCCCAGCGCGCGCGCCTGACCCCCCACCAGTCATCCCACGCAGACTCGCCCAACTCGTCACCCCCACTGATGATGCGTAAATCGGTGCGTGCCCTTCCTCGGCGTGTCTCGTCCACCGCGCTCACGTCGCTCGCAGCAAAAACCAAAATTCCAGGCCTAGACGAACGCCCGCGCGCGTTGCCTCTTCCTCTTCTTCCACCCTGTCGGGTTGGAATCACTGTAGACCTAGTTATCGCCCACCGTCGACCGCGGCGCCCCCTCGTTGCATTTCCTTCCGTCTCTCCACACCGTGCATCCCACACTTTTTTTTTGCATCGCATCACATAGACACACCGCATACCTAGCTATATTCATACCATCGCATCTCTCTACATCTGCCCTTCCTTATCTCCTCTATCCCTCTCCAGTCTCTCGTATCTGGGTCGGCCGAAGCCTAGCGCTCGGCACAGTCGATCTTCCACCTTTTTTTTTTCTGGTTTTTGGTTCACGTTCTCGTTTTGTATCTAGTCCTCCGCCTCGAAGCGGCGTCTCTATCTGCTACCCGTATATTATAATGCCGACGTCTCTACAATGACCGTTTACTTGCGCGCGCGATGAGACGATTGGATACGAAAAAGGACAAGGGCTTGTCAGGAACCCGTGCCATGTGGTATACCCGGAAACGTAAGTACTCGAGTTCGTAATGGGTTTTTATTTCGACGACCCGCACTATCGTCAAATTGGGCGTGATCGTGATTGGTCCGACGCGGAGATGAGCGGGCACCGGTCATTGGTCGGTCGACTGGTATCATTCGATCAACTGATTGGATTTCTTGGTCGCACCGGGGGCTAGCCTAGGGCCCGGAGCTCTGAGCTCTCTGGGTGTTGGGCGACGGGTTCGGGTGGACGAGTGCTAGTCGCTCCCTGGCCAGGGTTTGGGTTTGACTTCTTTCAGAGGGTCGCCGCCGGTGGCTGCGACGCGCGTAATCAGATCAACGCGCGGACAGGTTTCAGTCTGAGGGGGGGTTTCAATATCACTCGTTTCTCGTTCGACGCTCTGACGAGGGTCGACGCGTCGCGTTGCCTACTCGATTGCTTGGCTTTCTTGCGCCACACGACGACGACGATGACTCCTGTGAAGGCTTGGTCGTGATGTGTGATGAACCCTGCCAGGTCCTAGCGCCTACGGGACAAAAAAACCCCGAGAGTCGTAAACCGGTGCACAAAGTAACCAAGGTCCGGTCGTGCCAACTTAAAATAATGAAAGTGGGAATCCCCCTTCGTCTAATGCAGCAGGCACGTGCGTGATAATGATATCTGGCAACGACGGCGGTCGATAGTGTCGAGTCTGTGCATCATCATATTTAATAAGTACTCCAAGGGGTGGGTCACGAGGTGCCTGCTGCGGTGGGCAAGCAGGGACAGCGGACCATTGATCCATGTTCATGAAATGGAATGGAATGCAGTTTTGTTCGATTCGAACGCACCAATGACTAGGCGAGGTATGATGATGACTGGTTATGAAGATGAGGCATTAATACTCTATGCGGTTTAATGCTGGTGCATTGCGCACCGAGCGATCGTAGGCGGGTTGGTGTCGAGCGCGTATGCAGGGACGGCGTGTGGCGCGTGCACAGGGCGTCGTCGCGGTCGCGATCGGGCCCGTCGCACCAATATACACATATGTGCAGCCCATCACTCACACCGCGTGTCACAGTGGGACGGGGTAAATATCCAGAACTCTTGACACCTCCTGACGTTGACGTCGCGCGTTTCAACCACGCTGCTCCTTGTTTGTGCGGCGTCGGCGGGTCCCGGACGTGATGGTGTTTCGGGGGGGATGTTGGACCCTGGGGTTTCGTGTGGCCCTTGGACGACTGTTCCGTGCAGGTCGGGTGGCACGGATGCCGAGTGGTTTGGCGGTGTGGCGACGAAGGCGACGAGGGCGGGGAGGGTACAGGTACTAGGGACTTGGCTAACGCCACGTACACCAGACTCGATCTCGAGTCGGGGAGGCGGCGCGCGTCCCTGAGCGGGGGTCCTGAAAAATAAATTTTCGGGGGAGGGCGTACGGTACTGGTTCTGACACTTGGTCCAAGCGGATTCGGGGCGGGGGCTGGACCGTTGCCAGTGACAGTCGAGGGGACTGACTGGGATTGACTCATGCACATGGATCGTCAAGATGCTTGAGATAGTAGCGCAAGGCGATAGCAATTGCGCTCGTGGTAGGTCCATATGGGTCCCCTTTGAACGCATGGATTCTCACGGAACGGGTTCACCCCGGAAAGTGCCGACAACCACCACGGCTTAGGCCGAGCGTGCCTTGTGTGATGGATCATGATGAAGGGCAGTGGCAATGGCATCTCACCAGCTGGGACGCGTGGAATTGATGCTCTCTCGTAGCAGTTCCCACCCCGCATCGTGGTTGCCCTGGCACCCTCCCCTTGGAAATCGTGCGCGTGGGCCTGAACGTGGCGACGACGTGAACTTCCGGTTCAATTCTGGCCCGCAGACTGCCCACGCCGCATCGCACGGCGTCGAGATATTCACCGGCCGGTGAGTAGCATGACGTTCAATCACACGTCCCTCTGACTCGCCTCGCTTCTCAGCGGCATTCCAGTGGGTCACTAGTACGCCGGACCGACTTCCATCAGTCGATTTCTCTTGTGTCCAACCTGCTTGTTTAGAGGTTCCTTTCGGGCCCAAGTTTCGCCCCGTATGGGGTCAACGCCGTCGGTTGTTAGCGAGGCGCAAGTCGTTATACTAATATGGGCTGTCTCCATCAGACATTTCCCCAGATCAGGTCTTCAGCCCTCGGTCTCCGATTTCGGGTCATTACTGTATTGCAGCCTCTCTCATGGCTCCAGTCAGGGCCCAACACAAGGCATGCGCATGGTTGCACCGCTTGAACGCACTCGCGAGTCCGGAGGAAACTTGAAAGACCTCGCTAGCCACTGGCGTCCCCCCGCATCTAACCTGTTTTATCACGAGTCCGGCAATCGTCCAGGTTTGATGCCGATCAAGTGACATGCATGGCTCCGTCTGCGGGATGACTCGAAAAGGGCAGGTGCCACCAGCAAAGAGACCATTTCGGGATCGCTTAGTCTACACGCTCGAGGCTCCCATGATGGGGTCGATCAGAGGGCAATGGATGATCGACTCTCATTGGGCATGTCAACGTTATCGCTTGACGACTTTCACGGAGGAGCGCTGCACAGCGCCAATGGAGATCAAGGGTCCTGATTGCCAATGGTGTTCCTCTGGTCGCCGCGGCGCTCGTCTACTACAGGCTGTTGCACTTTTACGCGATCGATCGCCACTGACCTAGGGTCATCTTGGGCTTGCTCTCTCGATTCACTCATCGTCGGTTTCGATGGATGCTTTTTATACCGGGCATACTTGTCTCCAAGGTAACCTCAAAGCTGCCCAGGTGACGCTCAGAGCAATTGCAGAGACCCATATCATATACAGTATACCTCGGATTCCACAGGCGGCCCTGAGCGGGTCGTAACTCGGCCCGGTGGGTGCGAGAGTCTAGAACGTGCGCGTTACCCATGCCCTTTTTTCCTTGATCGCGTTATAGACTTACGTTCGAGCAGCGCCCGCGTACGTGCGGGGACTCGACATTTCAACATCGGACCGGACGTCCGTGTCCAGATGTCGTCAAGACGCTTGGAACCGAGATCGAAGAGGGTGGCAGTGGCACCACGCGACATGCGCGCTCCGCGCCGTCCGCGTAGAGCACGACACTGCTACGCGGACGCGGGGTCACTTCATTGATCGATCGTCGCATACGGGTGCCACGACGCGTTGTGATATTGACCTTTACTCCATTCACGCTTCTGCGGGTGTCTGGTCAACATAGGGGGTGAGGTCATGCACGCGACCATACACCCTTGACGCGTCGTGAACTTGCAGGGGCCGCCTCCACAAGCTTCTTGTCACGTGCTCCATGTAGGTCTCGTCCAGTGGCACGGGGTTTGGAAATGGGAAAGGGTTAGCTTTTGTCTGTGGTCCCCCGATTCTCCGCGTCTGCACCCCGCCATCGTGAATCCCAGGCCCCCGCCTCCGAGTTACTCCCCGCGGTGATGGGAACTGGTCTAGGCCTGCTGAGGAACCCGCAAGGGGACATGACGACCGCATCGACGCGGGCACCGTCTGCGTCCGCGTCAGGGCAGCAATCGAGGTGCGTGTAGGCGCGTCGCGGCCAGGGCCGTGGGCGGAAGCACCTCAGTTTAATCTTTTCACCACCGCTGCCTTCTTTTGCCTTTTTCCAATGACGTCAAGCCGCACTCGATCGTATGCGTGCGAAGCTCGGTGTGCTCACGTGTGGCGCTGGACGAGATGGCGAAAGAAGTGAGGTGCGGGATACAGGGTGCTTGACGTGTTCAGTTTCTAGGGATCGTGCTCTTTGAAGTGGGCGAAAACGGGGACATCCCCGAGGGCATGAACCACTCGGAGATTGGTTGTACCCAACCCAGATGGGTATGGGGCGCATCGCGTATCGGGTGAGTGGACTCGTCTCATTTGTATCTAGGGTGTTCTGTTAGTAACTCCATCCAGGTCGCCGAACGGTAGGGTTTTCAACGCCGTGCGATCCGAAACCACAGTCGTGCGATGTACACGGAGATGAGAAACCCTTTTGCTTTGCTGCTTCCCTTTCTAGTCTACTATCCCCTATTCCGAAATGTGGGTCTACACTTGAACTCCCAAGCTACCACTGACGCAGTAATCTCATCGAAGCTTACTCTACGAGTTCGTCAGGACGTTACGCCATGTGTCACGTGACATAGGGGAAGGATGGGCCCGCCGTGCGCTACGCATCCTCAAACTGGACCGATTCAGTCCGGTTCCAAATGAGTCACATTCTGGAGGTGTGTCTATTTGCGACATACCACTACTTGCCTCCGTGTCTTTCACGCCATCGTTGCTCCCCTCGATTCGACTCCACACACATACGCTCCCTGTCTTTGCTTAGACTCAGTGTGTGATACGGGGAACATACTTGGCGCGGACTGCCGTACTTTTTCGTGGACGTGGACCCGAACATTGCAGCACGTTTGTGTCATGGCGTTCTCGAACATCATGGCCAGCTGTCTAGACAAACTCGTCGATGACATTGTGATCCAAATCCTCCGGATATCATCCGTGCATGCCGTACTCTCTCTACGCAAGGTAAGTTCTACCCCTGTCAAAACTCAAACGAGCGTGCTCAAGGAAGACGAGACGTCCCGGCGGTACTATCTCCTCAGTAAACTCCGTTGCGTCTGGTATGCCCGGTTTTGCGCCGAGGTTTTGGCGCCTAACCTACCCCTACCCGGTCCTGCGTGTTCGCTCTCCCTCCTCTCCGCGACCGAGCTCGAACGGCGGACTCTGCGAGCGCTTCACCTCGAGCGGGTGTGGCCACGATTGTCTTCGAGCACGCTCGTTTCCGGGAGTCACCAGCACGGTGTCTGTGTTGGGCGCGTGGACCAAGTCATGTTTATTCCTGGTGGGGCGGAGATACTGACCGTCCAGGGA